>JADLZK010011443.1:0-80735 GCA_015847255.1 Hyparrhenia diplandra | reverse complement strand
TGGAGAAATTATGTTATTTGACCCGCTATTCGCACGCCCATAAATACAGACCCTAAACCCGCGACGCCTTTATGAAATAATGACCCATGCCATGCGAATTGTTATGAAATCTAGTCTTTTTCAGAATTTTGGGATTTCTGAAATTCGAGAAATTGTCTTACACTGTTTCGGACACGGGAAAAGACGTAAATTGCCTCTCCATCATCACCGACGTGCAGGGCCCCAAATGTCAATTCCATCTTCAACCTCCCCATCGCCACCCCCCCAGTGCGCCAGGCATGAGCTAGCCGCTGCTGACGCCGCCACCCCCCGCCGCCGGCCCGGGCTTCCCTCCGCCCTCCCCCACGACGAGCCGCCGCCCCAGCCACGCCACCTCGTGAGCCACCACGAGGCCTACCGTTGGAAAGGAGGGTCGCGCGATGAGGCCATGGGAGGCGAGGAAGGGGAGGGAGAAGGGCCGCCAAGGGCGGCGTAAGTGGGGTTCTGGCCCCGTCAGTGTCCAAGGTCCTATGACGGCGCTCTCCCCGCTCAAGCTAGGATCTAACAAACGGCCCGGAGCCTCAATCCAAATAAAAGAAGCAATCAAAGAAGGGTAGAGATGTCTTTTTCCCAAGTCCCAAACAATACAATACGATTTTAATTATATAACCCAAACTATAAGAGATGATGAACCAACCTATAAGAAGCCTAGAAGTGATGAAGACCAAGGCAATTACAAGAGAGATCATCGCCAATGATGTTTGTACACAATGAAAAAAAGCTTGGGAAAGAGAGTTATGAGCTCTGCACCACCTAAATTTCAGAATAGATCAATTTACGATCAAAATGTGAAATTGCTAAAAGATGCCCAGAAAGCATATATGGGTGTGGAATCACAAAACTATGGGAAGGTACTCATACCTGATAAGATGGTTGTGTCTGACTCTGATAGTGATTCTCCTGGTGGGTGGTGAGCTGTCCAAGTTGAATAGCAAAGTCAAGTCTCTCAAGAGGAACTTCAAACACAATGAAAGCTGGTTCATCATTGAGCGTATTCAATTCCCCGAGAAGACAGGCAAAAGAAATTGATGAAAGCTTGGCAACAACTAAAGGAGAAGAAATGGATATGGGTAAGGAAGGTGAAGGTACCTGCAACATGAAGACTAGCTCTCCTGAAATTTTTATCTCTGATGATAATATCATCAATAACCAAGACGGTCAACCTAATGAGGAGGAAACTGGTGTGCTGGATATTGCTGCTGATACATATGTGCTGGAAACTGAGCATCATGATAAGTCTATCTTATCTCATGTTGATGGCCTGAATGGGGAAGGTGTGAAAATCCCTGACATAAATGATGGCAAAATACATCTATGGTTCTTTGAAATGAATGGGCCCGTCCCTCAAGATGCAGTGCGTGACAAGTTTTGTGTTGAAGCAAGAGCAATCGAAGGAGTGAGAGGCTCTCAAAAGATATTGCTATGACAACCAAAGAGAAGAATGAGAGGATCTCTAAGAAAAAAGAAACCTTGAAGGTAATAGCCCCGATCATAATATGTTCTCTGTTTTACCTATTGATGAGATTGATGAATTGTCTACTAGCATGGGTGTTGATATGGGTTGTGATAAACTAAATACTTTTAACTTGCTTAAGGAATTAGAATGTGCCGGACATGAAATTTTTGTCAAGCAATTACCTCAAAATAAAATTAGCATGATAGAAGAGAATAGTACAAATGATGAATCTCCCCGCTAATATTGTTCTTGATAAGGAAGAGTATTCTCGATACTGATGATTATATTCTTGTTTTGTCAAAAGAAAAACAGAGAGAAAGGAAAAAAAAGTAATCAAGTTCTCTCCACTTGCTACCAAAAATGATTTGGGTCGAAAGTCACCTTAAAAGAAGAGAAAGAGTAGGAAGCCTAACCACGGTGTTATTAGGAAAACAAAAATAAAGTTTCCTAATGCAAGGTCTCATATGGAATTGCAGGGGCCTCGGGGAAAACTGGGGTCTCCACCTTCTTGAAAGATCTAATTTTTCAATATGACTTGCACTTTATTGGTTTACAGGAAACTATGGTTGAAAAATATGATGATGCCATTTTTAGGCAATTTGATCCAAACAAAAGATTTTTTTCTGGTTATGGAATCCCTCCAATGGTAAATCTGGGGGTATACTAGTGGGAGTTAAAAAGTGATTTGTATGAGGTTGAAACTTATGAGCATGGTGAATATATGTTTCTGACTCAATCTTGTGGATAAAAATCTTAGGGCAAAGTGGAATCTGCTGGTTGTATATGGGCCAGCTCATGAGGAGCTTAAACCCGCATTTCTCGATGAACTTGCTTTCGGTTTTGTTCTAAATCCATGGAACCCATTTTGGTGGGGGTGATTTTAATCTGATTAGATATGCTAATGAAAAAACAAAAACATCGGGGTACATAGATACTCCAAAATGTTTAATGCTTTGATCAATCTATATGAACTCAGGGAAATCATTATGGCAGGTGAAAAATTCACCTGGACCAATAACCAAGAAAACCCAACTCACGGAAAGGTTGGATAGGGTATTAATGTCTAGTGCATGGGAAGATATCTTTCCTCCGGTAATGATTAATAAACTACCCAGAGAAATATCTCGATCATAATCCTCTTATAGTGCTCACCGAGGTTAATAGGGCTAAAAATCAAAAAGCATTAAGTTCAAATTTGAACTGAAATTTTGGCTTAAGAATCAGACTTCTTCTCTCAAGTAGAAAGAATGCAGGCAAATTCATGTTATGCTAGATCAACCCTAGGCAGTTACAAATGTGAGATTGAAACTCAGAAACAATATCTGAAAGGGTGGGGTGTGAATATACACGGCCCGGATGAGGAAAAGGAGACAGGAGCTTTTGGTAGATATCCAAGATTTAGAAGCTTTGGAGGAAATTAATTGTCTTTCTCATGATCAATGGGCACAAAAAACTGAATTACTTAATGAAAATTTTAAGCTTTTAGAACAAGAAGAGATATATTGGCATAACAGGTCTCATGAAACCTGGCTGTAGAATGGTGATATGAACACCAAATATTTTCATAGAGTGGCCAATGGGAGAAGGAGCAAAAACACCATTCTTAGCTTTGAGAAGGATGGTGTGATTTTGGAGGGTGATGAGAATTTGTTGCAACATACAACCGAATATTATACGAAATTATTTGGCCATGCTCCCGAATTTAATATTCAAATGAGCAATGATATATGGGAAGGCTTGCCTAAGCTAGATGCAAATGATAATTTGATTTTAGTTAAGCCTTTCTCTGAAGCAGAGATTTGGGCAGCTCTATCTTCTATGGAAAAGAATAAAGCTGCTGGCCCTGATAGCATTCCAATTGAATTCTACCAAGCCTACTGGAAGATTGTGAAACTTGATATTATACAACTATTTGATGCCATAAAGGTAATGTTGACATTAGTAGGATCAACTATGGCATAATAACTCATTTACCAAAAGGTATCGATGCTCTTTGCTAAGATTCAATAGTACCGTCCCATTTGCCTGCTCAATTGTATCTACAAATTGATAACTAAAGTCCTAACTGCTAGGATGGAGAAATTTGCTAAAAAATTGATTCACAATGCTCAAACTGCTTTCATGAAGGGGAGGAATATCATGTCCGGTGTTTTGATCCTACATGAGATAATGCATGAAACTAAAAGGAGAAAAGAGTGTGGAATTATCTTGAAACTAGACTTCGAGAAGGCTTATGATAAGGTAAATTAGAATCTGTTGCTATACAGCTTGAGAGCTAGGGGATTTAATGAAAAGTGGTGCTCTTGGATTAAAAAAGGTTGTTCTTGGAGGAACTGTGAGTGTTAAAATCAATGATAACATTGGTCCATATATAAAAAGCTACAGAGGAGTTAGACAGGGGGATCCCCTCTCCCCTATTCTCTTTAATTTTGTAGCAGATTGTCTTACTAGAATGATCCATCATGCTCAGAAGAATGGCAAAATTAGGGGCCTTATTGAGCATATCATTCCAAATGGGGTAGTCATACTGCAGTATGCAGATGATACCATAATATGTCTAAAAGATGATGTGGAAAGTGCTAGGAACTTGAAACTTTTGCTATATCTATATGAAATGATGGCTGGCCTTAAGATAAATTTCAACAAAAGTGAAGTGGTGGTAATCAATGGTGATTTTGAGGTGGCATCTAAGTATGCTGAAATTTTTAATTGCCAAATAGGATATTTTCCCATAAAATATCTTGGTGTACCTGTTAGTCCCAAAATTTACTACATGTGGTAGATTGGACCCCTTTCTTGGATAAAAGTGGTAAGAAACCGAGTGTCCGGAGAGGTTCTTCATTAACTATTCTTTGGAAGAGCTTCTTTGATTTCATCTAGCCCGAATAATACCTTTATGTACCACATGTCTATTTACCTTTTCCCAAAAGACTGTGGTCAATGAACTAGATAAAGATAGAAGATCATTCTTTTGGCAAGGTGGCCATACCAAAAGAAAATATCATTTGGTGAGATGGCCAAAGATATGTAAGAGTAAGAAGAAGGGAGGGTTGGGAATCAAGGACATTAGAAAAGTGAATGTTAGTCTCATTTGTAAATGGTGGTGGAAACTAGAGAATGAAACTGGCCTATGGCAGGAGATAATTAAGTATAAATACCTCAAAGAAGATTCCATCACTACTGTCAAGCATAAACAAACAGATTCTCCAATCTGGGCTGATATGTTAAAGGTTAAACACTTGTATCTACAAGGTAGAAAAATAAATGTCCAGGATGGGAAGAAAACTTTTTTGTGGCATGATAGTTGGCTTGAAGACAAGCCTCTATCTGAAAACTATCAATCCTGTACAAACTATGTGAACAGAAAGACATTAAAGTAGCACAGTTCCTTGATTCATCCAGTATTCTGTCCTTTACTCGATGGCTTCCTGCTGATCTCAGTTCTGAGTGGATGAAACTCAGGGATAAGATCCTGGGCCAAGTCCTGAGTACAAGTCCGGATATAAGTATCTGGAAATTAGAAAAAAGTGGTAGATTTTCTGTTAAATCAATGTATAATGCCCTGACTACTAATGAAAGTGGTTTTGATCATAAAAGAATCTGGAAGGCTAGAATTCCTCCTAAAATCAAGATATTTTTATGGCTTGTGGCCAACAAAGCTATTTTGACAAAAGAGAACATGATAAAAAGGAACCGGAAAGGAGATCCTATCTGTTATTTTTGTCAGCATCCTGAAACTGTTGATCACCTCTTGTTTATTTGTCCTATTGCTAAAAGCATCTGGGCTACTATTGCAACTTGTGTTGGTGCTACTGATATCCCATCATCTTTAGAACAGGGATGAATGTGGTGTGATAAGTGGATCCCCAATGGGACACAGTTTCATGCAATAGGTATAGCAGCAATATGCTGGGCTATTTGGAAAAAAAGGAATGATGTTTGTTTTGAAGGAAAACGGCTGCATACTCCACTTGAGATTATCAGCCATGCATGTGCTTTAATGAAATTTTGGACAGGTCTACTGAAGGAGGAAGACAAGGAAGCTTGGACCCGAGCTGTCGAAGCCACTCTCCAGTTCTCAATCAACCTGATCCACCAGGACCCCCTCAACCCGACTCGGCGCCTGACAAATGAAGCTGAAGCAAGCATGGATGATGGCAACCAGGAGTAGCCGATACCTGCTTCGAATATGCTATAACAGGATAGCTTTTGTGCTTTTGTGTTTGGGTCTGGTTGCTGGGTGGATGGGGGTTAACATGTCCCCCAGTTCTGGTTCTGTTAGAGAGTTAAACTCTGTTCGTTCTTTTTTTTCTTTCTGAACATATCTAAAAACTGTTGTATTTCCGTTCTTGCAATGGAAATGGGGAAAGTCCCTGGTTCGAAAAAAAAAATAAATCCCGAAATTTCGAAAAAACCAGATTTCATAACAATTCGCATAATATGAGTCATATTTCATAAAATGCAATTACAGTTAATATTTGTGGAGCGCATCGCGAATAACGGGTCAAATAACATAATTTCTCTGCGTTTTGGGAAGAAGGAATCCTGCGGGCTGTGCTGCTTGTATCGTGGGCTCGCGTTTCATCGAAGCCCAACAACCCCAACTGGGCCGGCCGGGCTGCATCTCGTTCCGCCGCCCAACAACCCCTTCCGCTGCATTCCTCCGCGTGCGTTCTGTCTGTCTCTCTCGCCACCGTCTTGCTCTCCGACGACGGGTGGACTGCCGCCGCCGCCGCCGCCGCCCTAAGCCAGGTGCTGAGGCTTTCGTTGGTCTCTTCGCCGGCGACGAGCACCCACTAGGTAGGCACTCACACCCTTTTTGTTCCCTTCATGCTGTGCGAAGGCTGAGCACCGAAACCCTAACCTAAACTATTTAGCTATTTGATTCGACAAGCCTCCAAACTTCGATTTTTTTGGGTGGGCAAAATTACTGGATCCGCCCCGGATCTCACGCTAATGCTCTTCGGTGTTTGTTTCACCCGCTTTATTCAAATTGTGAACTTATAGGCTTACTGTGTATGTGCTGCAATGGCGTCTCTGGGGCGAAGTTGTTTCACCCGCTTATTCAAATTGTGAACTTGTAGGCTTATATGTGCTACAATGGCGTCTCTGGGACGAAGAGCCGGGAGCTACATCTGCTCGCAGCTGTGTGGCACAGCTCTGAACCAGAGGCGCTACTCCACCTCGAGGGTGGATTGGAAGCAGCTGCGGCCAATGATTCTTAAGAGGATTAAGAACCGGTCAAAGGAATACCCAATTAAGCAGATGACTCCGGTCGCCGAGGAGGTGGTCAGGGCTAGGGAGATTGTCAATGAGGGCGTCTCCAGACTGCTCAAGGTTGTTCCTGTTCAGTCATGCAAGTAAGGAAAATAAAGAAATTTCCATTTCAAAAAAAATAAAGAAATTAGTCCTTTCTTGTCTTAATAACTGAAAAACGATAGCAAACCCAGCCTTACATATGGTACTCTTTGTTGATGATTTGTTGAAAGTTTTTTTTAAAAACTATAGCATCTTGAATTAGGCAAGTATCAAAATGATTGAAGAAATGAATAAGTAGGAGTATTCTGAATGCATTGGTTATTGTTTTTCTTGTGTATCTTCACCATTTTAGGTTTTTATTAATACAACCCAATTATTGCAATGCCAGGTTAACTGTTCTCTGTGATATTTGTGGCTGATTACAGTTTATTGATTATTGCCCTGAATATTTCTGCATTTCATGAGTCTGTTTAACACCTTCTCTATTGATTTGGACTGAAGGTTTTGTCCTGAAGTTTACATTGGAGCCACGGGTCACCAGATGAAAACATGCTATGGCTTCAAGCGTATGATTAAGGACCGACCACATGAGTGGGAACCAGGCAACTTGAATGACATCCTTGTCCCTGTTCAGGCTTTCCACCAGAAAAACATGTTTGAGGATGAGATAAAGCATGACCAGCGGTTCGACTTCACTCGCATCCCAGCTGTACTTGAGCTATGCCATCATGCAGGTGCAAGCATACCTGATGAGATTTTATACAAAAGTGAACAAATATCTAATACACTCAAAACCAACAATCAGCAGTCTGCTCCGATATTGCCAGATGAACTCAGATATATCGGTCAGAGAACACTGGATGCATGGGAATACCTGAGATTAGGTGTCACAAAACTCCTCTTGGTGTACCCATCCAAAGTTTGTAAGCATTGCTCTGAAGTGCATATCGGGCAATCAGGGCACAAGGCCAGAATGTGTGGAGTATTCAAGTTTGAGGGCTGGAAAGGGATGCACAAATGGAACAAGGCTGGAGTAGATGACCTAGTTCCTCAGAAGCTTGTGTGGCATCGGCGACCTCATGACCCACCAGTCCTTGTGGACGGCGGGAGGGATTATTATGGCCATGCACCTGCTGTCATTGAGCTCTGCATGCAAGTGGGTGCAATAGTACCCCCAAATACCATTGCATGATGAAGACACACGGCTTAGCACCACCTGTTCGATAAGACCATATGCCATGAAGTTGACTGCCTGGTTTAGATACAGGAACTGTATAGATCAGACACCGAAATAATTTTGTTTGCGACTGAAATTTCTAGGGTACAAAAGACTGTTCTGAAGAAGCCATCAATTAACCGTAATGGCTAGCTGAGGAGATGCGCTATTTTGAAGGTTATTAGTGTTATCAGAATCCAGAAGGTGAGACTGAAAAGAATTTTTTTCAGAAGGTCAGTTGCAGACACAACTATTATTTTGAAGGCCCTCAGATAACAGGGAAAGTTTTGCTTTGTAAAGTATTAGAACAGCTTACTTCATTGCGCTTCATTTGTTCAGACCTGTATCTGCTCTTCGGTGACTCAGTTCAGCTACAGTAATTGCAATGTTGCCATTGTTTTACGTGACAACATTTTGCCAAGAGTCCTTTGATAGTAGTGTCACCGCAATGTCATACCTAAGTTTTTTCTCTCGCACTTGGATTTTAACCTTACGGGCAGTTTTGTTATGTGTTGTATGTATACCCTGGTATCAAAAGCTACAAGCATTTCTTTCTTAAACCTGTAACTTTGTACACAGATTTTTACTTGTTTTCTTTTTAGCTGTGCTGGATACTGATGATTAAGTCACATTGAATGACATCTGTTATACAAGGTTCAATGGTTCTCATAATCTCATATATTTTCCAAATGGATTTCTGCTTGGACCAATCCTGGTCGAGCCCAGCATCAACAACTGCAGGGTAAAGGGAGTTCTCGAAGTGAAGTTTTCCATGTTTGTACTTGAATGGATGAGAAAAAAAAAACAATAAACAACCTTACTGAGCGTAGGTTGTTTTTTTATTAGAACTATTTTGATTATTAGTTATTTCAAACTATCCTAGAAATGGAATAGTGTACTATATAATTTGACTACTACTGCAACCATGGGCACCTTAAAATTCTAGAGCCTAAGTTAGGAAATTGCAACACCACATGTGGATGATTGCTAATACTCCGTAGTATCTATGCAAATGCTTAACCAGACGTGGCTTGCAGCGGCTGGCCGGCAGCGCCTTGGAACATCCATGTGGGCCGCGGCCCAAGAGAGAATGCTAAGCTTAATTTGCTCAGTGCCTCTGTTAGCTGATTAGCTGAACCCAAACAAAACGGTTTAACTAACATAATACCACCTCGGAATCGCAGACAACTGTCAGTCAGGTTATAATGCTGATCTTCGGCACTTCCAGCACGACCTTACTTGAACAGGATCTTTCCTATAGGCTCGTACCGCTGCATCCTTGACTGATGAGGAGGCAAGCACTTCAGCTTGGTTGATGAGCAAATGACCTGTGGGCCAGAGCGTGATTAACGGCTGGGATCTGAGCTTTGTTTGCCAGATCTCTGTGGCTGAAGAGGATCGTTCTTGGCTAAGCTTTGCCTTGGCTTGGGTGGCTCACAGGTTGTCTGACAGGCTTTTTTTTGTTCTTTTTTTTTTTTTGTTTTTTTTTTTTTTTTTTTTGCTTCTGGATACAAATCTATGCTTACAAACAGATCTCCTCCATTCAACAGCTCGTGACTCTACAAATGGGAAAAGAAAATGGAGAAGTTCAAAGCATTCTACGATGATTCTGAATTGTAATGGGATCCTTACCATCCTGAACTATTGCTTTCGTACAGAACTGTTGCTTCCTCGAGGTCTTTCTCAATACAAACCAGAATCCCATCCTCCGATGAGTGGTGACAGAATCACAGAATTGCTTTTTACACAGCAGAATCAACGCTTTCTTTGTCAGCCGCAGAAAATGCTTTGAAAGTCGAAACTGCTGAATTGCCGGTTGTCCTCGCTCACCGTCTTCATCTCTGTCTCCTTGTTCTCAAAGGGACGTGCTGACTTGCAGCATCTTCAATGGTGTACAAGGTGGAAAGGATCTTCAAGGGCCTCAAGGCCATCTACCGGATCTTCGGCAAGCGGGCATTTCTGGCCGCGGTGATTCCAATGTTTCTTCTTCGGCTAACCGACGAACGTGAAGCACGTCTGTTTTTCCTATGAAATTAATGAACTTGTCCAATCAGAATTTTTTCCTACTTCATGTAAAAATGAATTGATTCCTCCAAAATTCCTATAAAATTATTCCATTCCAAGGGCCGCTAAGGTGCGGGCCTGTCCACTAACGGATAATATGTACGTAACTCACTGAGCCTACGTACATGACACCTTCATATCACACAGGTGACTAGGGTACAGTATTCAGTGCAAGTTGTGCAACCACAATGCAGGCAGCAATCAGTGGAACAACCAGACTTCTGTTCGCTAAAACAAAAAGTTACAAAGGAATGCTATTGTCATCGACCATATATTGTATATATCCAGTGTCTTTGTTCACAAATGACCAAATGGAGGGATGAGGTAACAACATCAAAAACAATCAACCAGAATCATCGCACTCCAATTTCACTAATACAAATAATTTATGCCTGCAATGAATCAATGACATTCCTCCAGTCCACAAGTCCACACTAAAAGATGCTCCCATAATCCTTCCTTGGAAGAGATGAAGGTAGCCCACTTGTCGTAAATGAGTGCCCTCCTGTTCCTCCTGCAGATTTAGGTGTTACGGTTAATATCCTTGAAGGAAAAGATTCTTTACTCCCTTGTTCAGTTGTGCAGGGATTGAGAGGGGTTGACATGGAACATGAGTTCAGTTTTCTGCCAATTCCCCTCATTCCCTCTCAAACCGAACATTTCTTTAAGATAAGGGAGTGGATAGATTACCCCAGGGCACTCCATCGCCCATGCTAAAACTACTAGGCCATGCAGGCTGCCCACTGTGATGACTTCCCATTGGATGCATTGGACTCGAAGTTGCTTGGTTATATTGCTGATGAAAAATTGGCTGTCCATGACGGGGACGGAGATTTTGCTGAGGATAGTTTGGAGGGTTGTAACCACCGTAGTTGATGGGAACACTAGAATGGGCATGCACTCCTTGAGAGGGCACATGAAATAATTGGTCTGCTCTGTAACTGAAAACAGTAGCACAAATCAGCAGTCTTACAAAGAAAGGCAAATAACAAGGGAAGTTTAATATTCTGCCTGGTTAAGCAAAATGAGGAATATAAATTAATTAGGTGGCAATACCTTTGTTTTGTTGGTACTGGGTTAGATGTAGCAAAGACGTGGCCTTGGAAATTTGCTGATCTGATAGATCCGCTCCCTTGGCCACCTACATCTCCAAAGTGGAGATTGTTACTTAGATCAGCTGACAGTGAATTGTCTTCTTGCAATAGTGACTCATCACTACAAAATGGAACAGGGTATAGATTAGTATTACATTTTATACAAGTTTACAAGAATCAATTTGAGTATTCCATACCTATAATTAGGGTCCCAATTAGCAGGATCAAGTGCTGATGAAGCTGAAGAGTCTGATTGTGACGGAGCCACATGACTAGATGAGGCCTCCAAGGAAATGCCACTCCTTGAACCTATTTGTGGTCTCCAACCTGAATGATAAGAACTAGGTCCTGCTGCATTATGAGAGTGGCCTGTATGTCCTCTAGCATAGGCATCAGAATGACTGAAACTGACACCATCTCCAAAACGCCCTTGTCCATGCTGAGATACATAATCATGTGGCGGCATTGGAAAATTCCTCCTCATGTTGTATGGGCCCACTGCTGAAGCTTTTCCTAATGGAGAACCATGAATTCCTCCACTCGCAGGGGAGAACCAGAACCATGCTTCCCAGTAGAATTAGCTGGGATTTGCATCTGGTTTGGTGCGTAAACCGCGTTGGTGCTGAAGCCTAGTTTGGTGCCATGTAAACTGCGATGGACTGGCTCCAAGAGACATAGGACCAAGGCTACCAGGGCTCAATCGAATTCCTCTATCATGTGGGAGACGCATCCTTAATCTAACATCTGGACTAGATCCAATTTGCGCTAATCCAGAAGAACCTAAGGGTGAATACATATTGATAGCATTAACATCACTAGTGCTTCCGTAGCTGTTACCAAAGCCAGGATTACCAGTATAGCTACCATGGCTACCAAAGCTTCCATAACTACTCCCATAAGAAAAAGGAACCTTTGGAGGGTAGGCATTATTCGGAGGTAGGTATCTGTTCACACTTCCAACCTGATTTCAAGTATAGGGCATGATGGTTTAAGAAAGATTCCATATGGTTATTATTTCTAAATAAAACTCAACTCAGGAACAGAAAATGAGAGGACATCTATCACCTGCGGGGAAAGACCTGAATGTAGCCAGTGGCCCCCTCCAGGATTGTGATCAATTGCTGCAGCAGGAGCAACAGGCTAAAATACAAATAAAAGACAGGGAAACGTTACGGAGAGAAGAATGGGATCAATGTCTGAATGAACATGAGCAAAAAAAAGATATTTTTAAAAAGGCACAGGGAGCATAGATGTGCCCATCAAGCAGAAAAATATTCATGTGAACGAATTATAACAAAATACGACATATCCAATATATTCTTGAATATTGTAGGAAAATGATTAATAGGACATCAAATCATGTGGGAATACACTGCAATTCGTCATCACAAAATAGTTTCAAGAAGCGACATCTGTAATTCCTACTATTATCAAGATAGATATATACATTAACCCCCAAAGAGAAGCTTTCTTTTCATATACAAAATAAAATATGAAAATAAGACCATACAATTCTTGGAGTCTCAGGTACAGGCTCATATGGACCAGTGAACGATTAAGCCTGTTATGAATGGATGACATAGAGCCTGAAATAGGGTTCAGAAAACAATCAAGTTAATTCTAGATGACATAAAAAGAGTTATTCTGAATATCTACTTCTCGTTATGAAAAACTTGCCGTTGTGTAGAATTGCATGCAAAATCGATTAAAAAATTATAATACCAGTAGGTCAATAGGAGAAAACATCTAGACATACCCTAATCCCCTAACAGGATAATGTAATTAACAGTTAAGAAATGAAATTGTGCCAATCGCAGCAGCCATACCTGTGATGGTGACCATCGCTTATTTGGATCAAATTCAAGGAGTCCCTTCAAGAAATCAACTAATCCCAAACGATCTGTCTTTTTCTGTCTCTGAATCAAAATGCAAGACCTGAGAACATAATATCAAACTTGCCAAGCTTTATTGTAAGCACTCTCACTCGCATATTCAGGAAACCAGCTAAAAATGTCAAATTTACAAATTATAAATTCAGTAATGTAGTTCTAAGTTCCAACAGTAGTCTGTACTGTACGAACATGATGTGAAAACCAAAGATGATGCTTTTAACACAAGCTACACAACTTAAGAAAATACCAACATTAATAATAACAAAACAAACATGAATATGGCAAAAGCAATAAAATTAGATTGACCTGACTAACAATGAATAAGCATACAATACGGAAGCCCAAAACAGAATCTAAGGACCAAACATCTAATTTAGAAACTGAAAAGAGAGTAAGAGACATTAAACAAACCTGTCAGTTTGGAATTGTTCCAAGGATAGGTACATATGAGTTTGTCAAGCTTCAAGTGTGGGAAGTACCACTTTCCCATCTTTGGCCTCTTGGAATCTCTCTGTTATTAGCACAGATAGTAAGGCAGTGCGTAGTGTCAGAGTATAAACCAAAGGATCCTGAGTCATTTTGGGTGAAATCAAAAGAAACTTACCACTTCAACCTCTTCTTCACTTAAAATTCTGTATGCACTAGAAATACCAGTAGGTGCCTCATTGCCAGGATATATAATCCCAACATGTTTAAAAAACCTTATTGTATTTTTGGCTTCCCTTAGCAGTTCATCTGGTGGTTGGCCCCTGCAAATATATGCCCAGATGTGTTAAATTCTTCGCTGAGTAAAGGAGATAATAAAAATATACGATTGACTACATGAGACTCAATAAAGCATTAGCATGCAGCCATTAATATGAGCATGATTGCATGCAAAACGCATAGTTTAGAGGTAAAAAAAAAATGCCCGAGAATTTTCATCATTCGCTGAAGCACATCATATTCTGAAGCTCCAGGAAACAATGGCAAACCTAGAAACAGTTCAGCAACTATGCAACGAGCGACCACATGTCGATCGCTGTAGTATATCTGTTAAATGTTAAGGTTTAAGAAAGCCACTTGCACTGCACCTAAGAAAATGCCACAACAGCAGAATGGCAGCATCACAAATAATTGACACATTTGATTTTGTATAAATCTTCTATTCATATGTTTCATTGCTAGTATCTTCTAGAACATATTCTTATAATCCTCCAAATTTATGAGATTTTGTTTTCCAACACAAATCTACACATATGATATGATAAGTCTCCAAACTAAAAGATTTATGTTGCCACTGATGCTTGTAACTCTTAAGGTTTGACCAAATCTTGTCCTAAATAACATGTTTTTGTGACCGGGGTAGTGAATGAAATGAAAAAACACTTCCAGTAGCTATAAAGGATACGGATAGCCTAGAAGAACCTCTGGAGACCTGTAATAGCGGCTCTAGCAAAATATAAGGGAACAATCAATACCTTTTTCAGTTAACCAACATTACTTAAGAAATGAAAAAATTGATGTACAAAGTTCAAAAAAAAAAAAAAAACTGGATGTACGAGTAAACTGTTTTACCCTCCAGGCACGCTGATCCAAAATCAATAACTTTCACTGCTGCAGCTGTTGCGACACTGTAAAATTCATCTTACGCCGTTGAGCTACAATGTTCTTTAAAGTAGTAGCCCAAAAACTATAATGGGAAATCCCAACGATCAAAAGGGTAACACACCTGGGAGCTAACAGGATATTCTCTGGCTTCAGATCACAATGAATTATTCCAGCTTTTCTCATCACGACCATGGCATCCAATATCTTAAAACATAAAAAAACACAATTTGGTAACATAGAAGTAGATAATTGGCATTCATATGATACACTAACAGATATGTCACCTGTTTGGAGAAGGCTTGAACATATTTCAGTTTCAGACCTCTTAAATGATTCCTATTGAGCAATTCATACCTGTAATGGGAGCTTGCAGTGTGAAAAAAAACACAAGATGAAGCTGCTAGGCAAAAGGGTTTTAAGAAATCAGCTTACAGATTTTGGCCCAGCATCTCAAAAGCTATACACAAATGATTTTGAAATGACAGAAAATCAAGCATTCGGACAATGTTATGCTGATCACATGGATCATTCTCATTTAACTGCAAGTACATCAAGAATCATAATAGTTAGTCGCACCTATTGAGCAAAATGGAGTTAAGTTTCTAATGAACTGTCATACCGTTTTTAATACTGAAACTTCCATGATAGCTTGATGGTAAAATGCAGGCTGGTTTTTTATCACCTTCACAGCAACATAGTCGTTAGTTTCTGTGTCCCAGCACTTAACGACTTGACCAAAAGTTCCCTGCCCAAGCATTTCCTTGACAATAAACCTAAGTACAATAATAACACAATATGGTTCAATACCATGAAACAAGCAAATATGGCACAACGAACACTAAGTGAAAGAAGAATAACCTTCTGTTTGATATCTCATTAACCAACTCCAGGTTGACATACAATATGAGGTCCCAATTTGCATTGTCATGTCCATCATTGTGGGCTGGGGTAGAGGGACTGGTGAGGAAGCGTTTTGGATTTAGAACCTCTGAGTACTTAAACTCAGGATCACATTGTAGATATGTCTGAATGATGCCTGCTGTTAATCTTGCAACAAACTGCATTGTAAAAAGAGTCAGCCAACACCAGAGCATCAGAAGTAGCAGAAGAAAATACCACATGAATGAAGGGTTTATACAAGAGAACAGAACATCAATATACACATACACACTAGGAAGAAACACATAACAATATATCACAGGCAAGTGCTGTATGATACCAGTTTGGTCTTGCTCAGATGATCATCAAGTCTGAAAAGAACTAAATAAACACCCATTAACTACACACTAGGAAGGGAATGTGCTAAAGCAACTATAGGTGAGTACTACATCCCACAACATTCTTACCAGACATACTAGTCAATGTTATTAAGCGTTAAAATTCTTTCATTCTCAATTTGAAACCTCCCTGGGATTGTACGTAATGCAAAGCAAAAATTTTAACTGAAACCACAACAACACACGAGTCCATCAACGAACCAGAAATCGTTCCACTCTTATAAACCAGTTAGACCAGGAAAAGGTTGAATAGAACCTGTGCACAAGCAACCAATCAAGCAACAATTTGACGCGACAGTCAAATGATCAGGCTAGTTGATCATCAGTACACAAAAGAAGAGGGAATTCAGCTACACTAACATGCATAATTCCAACGAATTTGGTGATGTGGAAGCAACAGAGCTATTTGGTCATACTTCCCATGAATTTGATGATGCGGAAGCAGCAGAGAAAAAGGAGTTGAGAACAAGCCAAGACGTACCGGTTTCCGCTTGACCCCATGAAGGCTGCTGACGCGGGCAGCAGCCCCATTGGCGGAGGCCGACGAGGACGCCTCCGGCGAAGCAGCAACCGCCACAAAACGGCCGAACGCCGAGGCTTCGCTTGGCCTCCACGGCGGCGCCGCGTCCTCCGGCCTTCCGCTGCTGCTGCCGCCACTCTCCTCCATATCCAGACCAGCTACACCGCAGCTCTTCAAAGCTCTTACTGAAGAGAGCCTTCGCCTTCGCCTCCACCTCCAATCGCGACGATCACAGCACTCACGGGAGCAGCCGAGCAGCGGCCGGAGGAATCCAGCTCCATCCTATGCGGCGGCGGCCATTCCAATGCTCCCTCCTGATCCAACTCCTCTCCGGTGAATCGGAATTGGGGCAAGGACGGACGGAAACGGCCAAGCCGCGGCGGGGGATATCAACTAGAGAGGTTGGACTAGACTGGACGCCGGATTTCGGATCCCTTTCCCGGATTAGGGATTTGGGATTGGGTCTGGACTCTAGAGGAGGAACCGCGGCGTGGTGGGGAGAATCAAACCACAGTCGCAGTCCAATCCAATCCAATCCCCTTCCCTCCTCGATTTCTTCGATTTCTTCCTTCCTCGCCCTTCTCCGCCTCTATTTTCCTCTCTTCTTTCCTTGCGGGAAAGATATACTTGCAGATTTAATTAGCCGCGAATCCGATTATATTAAATAATTAACGAGGGGATAATACGCGCCTGTACGCGTCTAAATACCTAGGAATTTCCTTATTTTACTCCACCTACTGCTAAAACCGCGCCGTTTTCTCTCTCACCTGTAACCCATGTGCCGTGCCGATGTGTCGCTCTCTGCGAGTGGACCCAAAAGAATCGAGATCACGGGAGATGGAGCTGGTGGACAATCCAACGGTTGGCAATGTGCGAGGAGCTTGGGGGATGGGTGGCCCCTCGTGTCAGGGACGTGGGGTGGGGTTGCGCCCAAGGGCCGGCCACGTAGAAGCTGTGTGGAGCCCCCGTGCCATTGACGTGTAGAGGCACCCGTGCTCTTCCGTGAAGACGTCTAGGTGAGGTGCACCGGCGGCAAACGTGTCTAGGTTGTGCTATCTGTTCCTTCAGGCTTTCAAGCACATGCTACCTGGGAGGACACACCAAAAACCGCAGTGCGGTTGTGCTATTTTTTCTCCTTGCTTTTGATGGTGAAAACAGTGTTGCACATGTGAATTGGCACTTCCTGTCAGCGTGTGTATCCTGGTCGTTACTCGTGCTCGCTACACTCCAGAATGCGCCCATAATATGGAGCCGAGGAGAGCGTTGTCTCTGGTGATTATCCCCGTGCGTCCCTATATATATCTAATACTACTACTAGTACTGTATTTCTCATGTTCCATGCATCTCGTTCTCTGATGACTGATGGAACAATTCATCACTTTGCCATTTCATCAGTATATAGTTTTTTTTTTCGAAGCGGGCTCTTGCCCGTGCTGTATTAAGAGAATGAGATAGTTAAATTACATCCTAGATGTCTCCCCTACCGAGCTGCAGATGAAATTAATGGATGTCGTGACTGCATATTTATATGGGTCATTAGATGCTGAAATATATATGGAAGTCCCTGAAGGAATTACTGTCCCTGAACCAGAAAAGCGTAACATGTTAGTATAAAATTGCAAAGGTCACTTTATGGCTTAAAACAATCCGGAAGAATGTGGTATAATCGTCTTAGCGATTTCCTCGAAAAGAAGGGATTCCTGAAGAATGAAGATTGTCCCTGTGTATTTATCCGAAAATCTGATAAAGGTTTTGTATAGTATCAGTCTATGTAGATGACCTCAATGTCATTGGAACTACAAAAGACATTGAAGAAGCAAGTACTTATCTAAAATCTGAATTTGAAATGAAAGATTTGGGTAAAACTAAATTTTTTCTTAGGCTTGCAGCTTGAGCATACCCACGAAGGGATTTTAATGCATCAGTCTGCATATACCAAGAAGGTATTATATTAGAAAAATTCCATCATGAAAATGCACATCCCGAACGTACACCCATGATGGGGAGATCCCTCGACGTAGAGAAAGATCCTTTTAGACCCAAACAAAAAGGGGAAGAAATATTAGGTTCTGGGTATCCCTATTTAAGTGCCATTGGTGCGTTAATGTACCTTGCAAATGGTACAAGGCCCGATATTGCATTTGCTGTTAACTTATTAGCAAGGTTTAGTTCGGCACCAACCAAAAGGCATTGGACTGGTATTAAAAGAATCCTTAGGTATCTACGAGGTACTATTGATCTTGGATTATATTTCCGGAAGAAACAAGATCTTAGCATAATTAGGTATACGGATGCAGGGTATTTATCTGATCCTTATAATGGATTATCACAGACTGGATATGTATTTCTTAGTGGTGGAACAGCTATCTCCTGGAAATCATCTAAGCAAACTTTGGTAGCGACATCCACTAACCACTCTGAATTGATTGCATTATATGAAGCAGCCAAAGAGAGCATTTGGCTCAGGCGTGTTCATCAGCATGTACAGAATGCATGTGGAATTAATAATGCGCCTACTCCTACTATTATCTATGAAGATAATTCATCTTATATTGCACAAGTTCAATCGGGTTATATTAAATCAAATACCACAAAGCATATTTTACCTAAATTTTTCTATACGCATGAAATGCAAAAGAATGGAGAAATTATGGTAACTCGTGTCAAATCTTGTGATAATCTTGCAGATGTATTCAAAAAGGTTTTAGCTCCACCAATTTTTGAAAAATGTATACGAGGGCTTGGCATGAGGAGACTACGAGAAATACAAGAATCAGGGGGAGAACTCCTTGATTGAATAAACCTGATTATTATATGTCCGGTAGACATACACAATGACTATTCTAGAAGAATATTCAATAAATTATATTGTACTGTTTTCCTATTATGAGTTTTCCCGAAGTTTCTCATAAAGGTTTTTAATGAGGCAATATATGTGCAATTAACAAGAACGGTATATATGTACTCTTTTCTCTATAAACCGTTTTTTCTCACCGAAGTTTTTCGGATGGAGTTTTTAACGAGGCATAATATCGTGGTAATCGCCCAAGGGGAGTGTTGTAAAACATATGGACTTTGGAATATAGAAAGAGGAGAAGGAGGAATCCTAATCCTAGTTCGTTTGTCGTGTGGGCGATTTCCAAACTCTAGGACTTATTCGGACTATATATACGTGGGAGATCTTTCATTGTAATCAATCAATATTCGAGGCAATAATAAAGAATAGTCCCACAATTGTTCTCTTGTGTTTACACCTTTGTTTGCCTTACTATTGTGAGCGAGGGTTGATTCGACGTCAACGACGTGTTTTATTACAGCAATAACGCCATACCGAGTGGCCTTTTCTTTGCTCCACACTTCTGTGACATGCCAGCCAGCATGGCAGCGGCCAGGAACCTATCTAACCATCTTATCTACTCTTCCGTTTTCAATTATAAGTCGCTTTGATTCTTTTCGGTACATCTATTTTTTTGTCATGCATCTAGATAAATAATATGTCTAGATACATAGTAAAATGGATGAATTAAAAAAAAGTTAAAACAACTTATGATTTGAAAACAGAGTAAAATTATATTTTATATCATCATTTAGAAAGTAGTTGGAACAAAAATCACTAACTTTATCTTTAAATGATAAATCAGAAATAGAGAACAACACAATTTGAAGATCTTATTGAAATGATCACTATATATAAAATCTACGGAAGGATATAGTAGACTCTTGAACATGATTTATCGGGTCCGATCCAGTCACGTTTGATGTTTGGGCACCAGCCGGACCCAACTGGCCCCGGCCCCTCGGCCCGGTGCGGCCCAGCCCGAGCCCGAGCCGGAGCCCAATCCCTTCCCACCCCTCTCCTTCTCCATCGCAGTGGGCCCATCTCCAGCAGCGCCGCAAAACTCTCGCCGCCACCGCGTCTCACAGCAGCACTGGCACGCGCGGCGGCGCGGCACGCCGGTACGCCGCCGATGCCGCGGTAGAGCACAGACGCTGGCACAAGCTTTGCTTTTCCCGTACAGGGGCGTGGCAAAAAAGCCTAGGCATGCCTCTGGTCTAAAAGCGCCCGCATGCGGCATCCCCTCCTCGACCCAACCCACGGTGAAGCATCTCCTCCTGGCACTTCAGCACCCCAGAGCCCTAGCGCAAGCCTCGGGCTCCAGATCGCCGGTCTGGCCATGTCGGGCCGGAGACAGGCGTGGCAGTTTGCGGCCGCGCTGGTCTTCTTCCACGGCTCCGAGTACGTCCTCGCCGCCGCTTTCCACGGCCGCCAGAACGTCACCGCTACCTGTGAGTGCGCCATGACTCCATGTCTCTTGCGTTTTGAGTGCATCTTGGGCCGTGCTCGTGAAATTCGGTGAATTTGAAACTGGTGTTGTGCAAATCCTAAATCTGGAGTAAATTCTATCTCTCCACTGAGAAGTTGAAGCAAATCGCTGCGTGAGTTGAATTGTGCTCGTGAGGGTTTACTAGATTTGAAAGTGGTATTGAGCTATTCCTTGATTGCACTTCAGTCTCGTCGCTAGATTCTAGCAGTCTCACTGAGTAGTTGAAGCAAATTGCTGCTGAGTAAAGATGTAACTATGTCTTGGCAATTTCTTGCTTGGGTTTGAACTACCATTTGGCCTAGCCAGAGTATTTGTAGTCTATATTTTGTAAACTGCTTTTGCTGTCTGATCTATGTCAACTTTAGCAGCTAGCACCTATTTGTTCCATTTAACAGAAATAAGTTGCCAAGTGTTGGTCCTAATGATTTTTTTAGCTAAGGAACATATTGTAATGACCCAGGATTTTTTAGTTAAAGCTCAAAAATTTGAAAGTATGATCAAAGCTCATGAATGGAGCAGGTTTTGACAAATGAAGTTTATAACTAATTAACCACATCATGACTCACTATATTTTTTCCATGACGGACGAACCAAATTTCATTATGGATAGTAAAGAAATCACACATGATTCAAGTCATCTGCCTAGTTTTAAGACCGAAACATTATTTGCCCTCCAGCCCAAGCACAAAGGGCTCCGCCAGAGAAGCATCCAAAAAAGCGATGGCGACTACGCCACACCCAGCACACAACAGGTTTCAGACCGTCATAAGAAGCTAACACTGAAAACTGACCCGACTTATCACAAGCAAGATGAGGCTGCCACGACATGCAGGACAGCGAAAATTAACTTTCAAGCAGCAAAGAACTGAACCCTTCAGGCCTTGATGATCGCCTGAGAGTCATCCCCTCTGTTGGACTTGCTGGTGGAATTGCAAAATAACGACTTCAGAATCGCCGCCCCAGGTTCCATCTGAGTTGCAAGCTCTTGTTTCTGAAGCCTGCCCAACATACCAGCATAGAACAAATCAAACATAAAATCTCTGTAGGAGCCTTTACTCTCTTTCCCTCAAAGCAAATAGAGTATGAATTCATTAGTTACTTTTAACTGGGCTTGTGCAATTAGTTACTTTTAACTGGGCTTGTGCAACTGCACTTGCGTTAAACCCACCTCATGTAGTATGTGATCAAACCATGGTTTCCTTCCAAAACACGGACTACTTTGCACCAATGTTCATAGAATTCTCATTTCAGAATACTAAGACATACACAAATAATTCCTGAAACATAGCCTGGCATTATGCTGTTTTTTGTTTTAAACTGTTAAATCTTTAAATTCTGACTCTGATGGCAATGGTGAATATATCAAGAGTTCTCAAAGTTTTGGTGGTCTTATGTGGACAAAGTCCAATCCACCAAAACTGCAGGATGCGTCGATATATTCAGTATTCAAATGGCACGACCAAAAGCCCAAAACTTTATTTAGCAACTGGACACTGATCAAATAGCACCTGAAGAAGCATTTGGCATGCGTTCTATTGATTATTAGTTTTCTTTGGTCCTTAATTCTTACACTTTAGATTATAGTTTGCATTATCGTATCTTTTTTGGCAGTGTTGTTAGTAATGAAGTTGCTTCTCATGCAGCACTTCTTATTAGCAAGCAGTATGTATTAGCAATGGGTTTTGCCATGCTGGAACACCTGACAGAAATTCTTATTTTCCCGAAGTAAAGGAGTACTGGTTTGTCAGTAATACTGGCCTTCTAATGGTTATTATCGGTGAAATTATCCGTAAACTTGCTGTAGTGACAGCTGGGCGTTCCTTCACGCATGTTATAAGAACTTATTATGAAGATCAGCATCAGTTGATCACCCATGGACTGTATAGGTAAATGATTCTTTACGTTTTGCCATAGTTCCAAACTTATGGAGTTACTACTTCACATTTGGACTACAACAATTGGGAAATTTCATTTGCTATAGTCATATTCTGCTTTATTATACAGGTTTATGCGCCATCCAGGGTATTCTGGCTTTCTTATATGGGCAGTAGGAACCCAGGTTATGCTGTGTAATCCATTATCAACAGTTGCATTTACATTGGTCTTGTGGAGATTCTTTTTTCAAACGGATACCGTATCCTGCCTGAGAATATTCTACATGTTCCTCCTTTATGTTCTATTATTTAGCTTTTAGAACATAACACCTGTTGTGTGTTTGACCATCCATTGAATATGAACATCTTCGTGAAAAGAGTAAATCTAGTTTTTTCTTGTGATTCCTTGACTCAGAGCAGGTACGAAGAATTTTTCTTGAGGCAGTTCTTTGGCTCTGAATATGATGAATACGCACGGAGAGTGCCCTCTGGATTGCCATTTATTAAATGAAAGTATCACACTTGCAAAGTATGCCCTTGAATCCTTGACTTTTAAGCTCCCATTTGATACAATGTACTTCAAACTTCAAGATTTAACTAGCTGTTCTATCATGTTTTCTTTAATTTTCAAACCCAGAGGTAGTGCTATAATAAAACCGGTGGATACATGCTTTCTCATAAAAGAAAGAGAAATTGAACAGTAATAATCTCATAACTCTGTTTCGTTTCTCTTAGGAACATGTGTAGTTTGAATATTTTATCCCTGGCCCAGAGCTATAGCTATTTTGTGCACAATAACTCCTCACAGCTATTTTTCACATTTAAAGTGCTTTCTTTACACTGAAAGTATGTATGGCTCATAATTTAACATGTCCTTGTGCTTGACAATCTCACATTTTACTTGCACGTGTATTGTGAGCAAATGTGTCTCACATCATTTTGCTACATTATTTCTACTTTGTGAAAGAAAAAAAAAAGGATCAACCAGTAAGATTTCCAATAAACTATAGCTTGAACAATGTGGCAAGACCACACTTCAATAAACATATCTTGCAGTCTGTGTGCTGTGGTTACTAGTGAATCAGAACTTTTTCGTTCTTTCTTTTTTTTAAAGCACACATCTGGATATATGTTATTCATATTGTGCTTGATTTTGTTATAGGTATGTCAAGTAAAGCACCAAGCAATATGAAATCAAGAGATAAGAAACAAAGGAGCCATTTGATGGGTTGCATACAATACAAGACAAATTAGAAATTTTATAGTCTGTAGTCAAGCTGATGAAGTGCAAATTTGGGCGACTTTACATTGGCCATTACTCATTCGATGTAAAGTTCAAGGTTTTCTTTTTCCCCACCCCATAGTGAATCAGTGATGTTCACCAACAGCTGAACTTGTGGCAGCGCGCCATTCAGAGCTTGTTTTTTACTAGCCTGTGGCATCAAACATTTATTACTTGGAATCACCTTGCTTGCGTATGGACGGGCATGCAGAAAGTTTATAGTCTGGACGGGAATGTGATCAATCTGGAGTGCACCCTATTCTGCTAGTAGAAACGCGTCGGTCTCCGGAGGATCCTATTTTCTGAAACGAGGCGATTGAAATTGCGTCGGTCTCCGGGAGTAACACCAGGAGACTGGCAGGCACTCACAACGCATGCGAACTCATCTCATATGGACGCATGTAATCTCTACCTCGATGAGCATCTTCAAATAGCGTAATTTTAGAAAAAAAAAACACTGCAGCTAGTTTCACTTTTTTTTCGACATTATAAGCAAATTTATGTGACTAAACCATGTTTTAGGATTTTTATAATTGCATAATTTTTCAAAAAATGTGAATATATATATATATTTTTTTAAAAAGTTGCTTGCCCCTTTAAACTATCAAAGCCCTGCGTAGCTCTTTAAAACCAGCTTTATATTCGGTAGGTATAGATAGCTTGGAGCATATGATATGCGGTTCTGTATTTTGTTGGAAATCAGACGACGTAGATAGCTGAGAGAATTCAATGGACATTTTACGTCCTAAATTAAATTGTGGTTCTTCTTACTGGACCTTGGGCCAAGATGAGTCCAGGCTCGCAGCAAGCCCTAACACAACATAAATTTCCTTTTCTGATTTAAATTGATAATAAAAATGAGTGTTTTGAGTAAAAAAAAAAAAAAAAAAAGGGAAAATAATTTCAAAAGGGAAATGGAGGGTTGGGGAGGAAATACATGACATGAAGAATCTATACACTTCATTTCTGAAGAAACATGAAACGCTTTGCTAGTTGATTTTCAGGGCAACAGATTTGCAGATAGGACACCAGTTCTTCTGCCGAAGCCAGTGCTGTATGCAGGAAAGGTGGTAGTAGTGTTTGCATGCCATCTTGCCCACCTCCTCGCCCACTAAATACTCCTCCTGAGAAATATTTCACGCGGCAGAAAAAATTTAGAGGCTGCAACTAATATCCTGCTACAGAACAATCTGATACAAATGAACTTGCCTGGCATATGCTGCATTTTCTTTCACAATCTTCATGATGAGAAGCTGTGGGCTTGTAAAGGCTCCTGTTCAGACACGTGGACAATGCACCGTCTGAAAGACCTGTGTTTACAGTCCCAATTCGCTCTCCCAAAGCAAGCAATTCCTTCAAACCAGAGTATCACAAATTAGTTAAGTACGTACTGGAGAAAAAAAGCATGGCAAACAAAAAAATGCTGGCTAACTGAAGAGAGAGAAGAGGATGAAGTAGTGAAGGAAATCAGAAAACGGCATCGTCAGAGTAAGCAAGGGTCAGACATCCAGACATACTTCGTAGGACATGCCGTCGATATCCATCCTCATTCCTCTATGCCGATCATTGAATATGAAGTAGTTCTCAAGCTGCAATGCACAATAAACTTATATGATTTGGAATCTCTATACAATTTGAACTTTAGCATGACAATTGTGCAGTGATAGAATGCCTTACCTCTTCAATTCCACCCACATCAAAGCGCAAGTATCCATTCGAGTCCTCCATGCTGTCGTCCAGAGATGAAAGCTCTCCCTGAAGG
This sequence comes from Hyparrhenia diplandra, assembly GCA_015847255.1. Taxonomy (NCBI): domain Eukaryota; kingdom Viridiplantae; phylum Streptophyta; class Magnoliopsida; order Poales; family Poaceae; genus Hyparrhenia; species Hyparrhenia diplandra. Next base: position 55,085 of record JADLZK010011443.1, on the reverse strand, counting down.
CCGCTTCTGTATCTTGCCATGAATCCAGAAAGAAACCCTTCAGAAGGCACATGGTTTCTTGTTACCTGCTCAACTAGGAGCAGGTCATCGTCACTCCTCTCTGAACTCCTCCTAGCATCTCCAGCACCATTTCTGCGTACACTGTCACCTCCTGAATTTGCAGCTTCATCAGCTTTTCTTATCCTCGAAGCTGCCCGATGCGACGGCCTTGAGACCGACCGACTATTGCTTGGGGAACCAGCACTGAATCCACTCGGTGACTGTGGGCTGTTCTCCCTGTTCAAAGATCGTTTCCTTGATGTGTTGACCCTCTCCTTAAGCCTAGCAAGCAGATCACGCCCGGGAGTGTCTCTTGACCTGCTGCCGGTTTCGCTACAAGGGCCTCCTCCTGCATCCCTGCTGGTGCTGCCTGAAGCACTGCTTTCCTGTGGAGGCTTTCTGTTGGGCTTCCTAAAAATCTGTGATCTCCGAGGGGTGGCCGGCGTTGATTCATTGGGCACCGCCGCCCTGTGCACCTCCTCCTTGCCTTTGGCTTTGTCAGCAGAATGCTGACCACTACAGCCATGGCGCGAGCAGCAGTTCTTGGCCTTGGGGCGCGATCCGTCTTCTCTGAAGAGAAGAATTGATCCTCCCTTGGTGAAGAGTAGGCCGCCAACTGTCCGTCTTCCCATGTGCTCATCCATGTCAGATAATTACCTGAAATTAGAAATGGTTGTAACAAGTCAGGTATTCGAACACTTCCTGAAAACAGGTCAATCATTCAGACCTGGTAAACAGGTAATGTGCTGGATTCATGACATGCACGGCCATTACCGATTCAGGTCCTACATGCCTGGTATCTATTTTTGATTACTAGTAATACGCAATAAACTGAAATACCGTTTCGCCTTCAATCCTACTAGTATAATTATACACCAAGAGCCATGTGGTCGCAGTATGACTGAAATGGATTCAGCAGACCCAAACAGCATGATCGTAACCATTAATTAATTTTACTAAAACGAAATTAGTCAGGTGATCCTTTGTATAATTTTACGTATTAGTATATTCAAATCAGTCTAGTTATATATAGATGTGGGAACCTACTCATGGTACAACCAAAGCATCTTTCTCTGTCGACCAAACGAAGTTGCTGTTTTAGCAACCTTTTTCCCTTCCTGTCTGGAATTATTTCCAATCCTGAAAGGCCAGTTTGGCCATGCCTGCAGTACCACGGCACAGCACAGTACAGTATCAAAAACCGAAAGGTGTACTGATTTTGCTTTACGGGAATCAGATAGACGACTAGGAGAGGCACCCCGACGGTTGACGCATACGGATTCCATGGGATAGTACCTATGACCTACTAATCGCATAAGAAAATATTATCTACTTACGTTTGTAACTGAAAAAAAAAGGATGGGAAAGAAAGTTGCTGGTTTCAGACAGCCGAAGCAACCGGAACATGCAGCGGAAAACGATTCCGTCTTTCAGAGGAAAACAAAACATTGACCTGTATCCGGGAAAGAAAACAGAGGAAGCAACCGAAAAAAAAAAAGCAGAGGAAATTTGATACGGAGAGTACTAAATAAAAGGGATTTCGATCGCAGAGACCAAGAATTCAGAACTTTTATGGATCATCAAACCTTCAAAGTCCCAAGAAAATCAATCCAGCGATCGATCACGATGCTAATAACAGGTATATGTATGTATTCCTAAACTTGCAGCGCCTGTAACTCTCACAGGCAGCCGCTACAGAAGAAGTGAGTGAAGAACCCAACGAGAACGGGCGAAAGAACCATGCAAGCCACCTTTCTCTGCCACCCTGAATTCCTTCTACGAGATTACAAGAATATAACAAACCTCCACCACCCTGAATTTCACGAGGTGAACTGCAAACCAGTTCAAATTTGTGCACAGAAACAACGAAAGAACACCAAGCCAAACAACGGGCGAACCAAACACAGCATCATGCCAACATCTGAACATCACACGAAGGAAGAAGAACAAGAGGAAGAGGAGGAGGAGGGGCCATGACCAACCTTCGTTTCCTTCTAGCCAGGCGCTGATTCTCCTCCAATGGAACAGGCAGGCCCGGACAGCGACCGGATCAACCCGGAGAATGGAGAGGAGAAACAGGGAGGAGAGGGGCGATAAGAAGAGATCGGAAGTGCTGGGAGGAGTTGTTTTATACGCATGGCCAAGAAACCAAACCACAGAGACAGAGGCAGGCCTGAACAGGAAAGGAGAGGCCGGCCGGCGTGGCGGGCAGGAAGGGACGGCGGCGGGGCCCGCGAGGCAAGTGGTGTGGGAGCCGTCAGATGAGGCGCCAAGCGCTAGGGATCTGACGGGCGCGGGGCCCGCTCGAACGGAGGCCCAGAACCGCCCGCCCCCACCACCGAATTTCCTGCCCGATAATGTGCCGGCCCGTACATGCGTGTAGTCGAGTGAAGTGGACCCACGGAGGGGCTGACAGGTGGGGCGTTCCGCCATCCTGTTGCCTCCGCATTTTTGGGAAACAACTTTTTTTGGTCCGCTTTTCGTGAAGCAGTGTCAGTGTTTTCGGGTCTTTTCGGTGTACAAATAAAATGTCTCCGGCTATGTATTTTTGCTATATTTATTTATTTTATCGATTCTACGCCTCAATTACTAGATAACAAAGGAAGTTGTTGAATACTATTTTTGTAGGAGGGAGGATAGCACATAGTACTAGCAGTCAACAGCTATTGAGAAATAAAAAAAGTAGCAGTAATAATTAGTGCAGGGAAAAAGTGTTTTTTGGGTACCCTTTTGGGAAAAAAACACTCAGATTAAATATGGTGTACCAAGTAACATAAAAACGTGCAACACACATATGTGTACAGATGTTCAAGTTTTGTTGGCGTGCCGTGTTGTAAAGTGAAAAATCGTTGAGTTGTACAAGGACCCTTTTTTTCTCCTAGTGTGACCAAGGTGATTGGTTATTTTTAGGACGACCAGCTCCAGCAGGCAGCAGCCCTGTCTAGCTGTTGGAGTACCAACTAATTTGATGCGGCTGTAAAGTGTAGTATGATGCATAAAAATCAGTACTTTAGATTGCTAAAATTGTACACACCGGTACTTTGCTTTTGCACTCATTTCTCTCTCGTGTGCTCCTGATAAAACCTTGTGATTTGCGTTAAAATAAGAGAGCTAGCATACTTTAGCAATTGCACAAAAGGAATTCCTATCATCGTAGCCGTGTTTATAAAGTTTATAGTATATAAATAAACATGATAATAAGGTTGCAAGTATAGTGTTTGGGATTGACTCCAAGCCCCCAAGGATTTACGTGTCTCTGCTAAATATAGATTCTAGGCGCACAGGGGTAGAATCTTCCTGGAAAATGGCGTATAATATTTTTGTGACATTCCGTCGTTGCCAGACGGCGATCGCTGGAATTTGTTGATAAAGAGGACGGGGAAAAGTAGGCTTCCTAGCTTTCATGTCCTGTAGTTCGTGGTTGAGTCACGACTTGCTCTGACTGACCTATACGGCACAATTAATATTCTCCCTAGAAATCATTTTCATGGCGTGACAAGAGGTTAGCTTGTGTAGACGATTCCATCAGTCATTGAACAGAAAAACAATACCAACTTCCATCTCATACAGCGTCACGAACTCGTTTTTTCTTTTATATAAGAGCAACTCCAACCCACCCCTAAATTGAGCCCCTACCCTAAATTTTAGGGGTTTTAACAAAAAACTCATCTCTAATGGAGCCCCTTAACGGGGACCTCAAATTTTAAAAACCCCAAATTTTAGTTTCAACCCTCTATATCCGGATGCCCCCTACTCCCGTGGGTCCCACGTTTTTTCTTCGCTTGGCAAGCATTTTTTTTTCCCCCTTTGTGTTCGCTAGAAAGCGCCGCCCGCCGCCGGGCGTCTTCTCCCCCGTCGGCGCAGCTGGCGGCCACGGCGATGGCGTGCGCCGCCCTTGTATGAAGATGGCGCGCGGGGCGGGCTCGATCGGCCGCGCCCGGTGCCCGTTGGCTGGGGCAAGAGCGGCGGTGGATGCCGCATGGCCGAAGCGCCGCGCATGGACAGCCTCCGGCCGCGCAAGAAGCGCCGGCATTTGCTATTCCTATTTCCCCTCCCGTCCACACACACATGTCGCCCGCCGTCGGGCCGGCCGCGAATCGCCCTGCTCCTCCACGGCTCCACCGCTGCGCCGCGACAACGCCGCATGGTGGAGCTCGTCTCGCTGTCTTCTTCACCGACCAAGAGGCCACCGAGGCTCGCCGGCGGGCAGCCGCTTCTTGTGCTGGGCGGCGACTATGGTGGTGCGGCAGGGGGGTGTGGCGCCGTGGCGGGCCGGCGTCGACGCAGCGACGGGGAAGGCGTGCCGAAGCACGCGCGGCGCGTCTCCCTCGGCGAACTCGGCCGCCAGATGGCGCAATTTGAGGCGGCGGCGGCGATGCCGGTGAAGGGCCCGGTGGGTAGCCTTCTTCTTGAGGGCGAGAGAGGAAGAGCGCCTCGCGGTTCATGTGTGCGTCTCGGCGGGCGGTCGCGCTTCTTGAACGCCCGGGCGTTGTTGAGCATGGCCTTGGTCTCCCGCCCCGCGCACACGACGACGCCGACGGCCCATGCCGTGTTCTTGAGCTCGCAGCCGCGATCATCACGATGTTGGACGGGCCGAGCGGTATCCGGTGGGTCTCCCTTGAGCTCGAGGTTGGCCCGAAGCCGTAGATGTTGCGGTTGGGGGACGGTCGCCACCGGCGGGCGAGGACCGCACGGCCGCCGTGTCTCCGGGAGGAGGACGGCGGGCAGATCATCGCTCCCGCTCGCCCCCCGCCAGATTGGGATGTCGCCATGGAAACCGCGACGCGATGCCCGGCGCTCCCAGCTCCGGTGACGCCATGTCACGGACGTGGTCCAGCCGGAGCTCCTCGGCGTCGCGGGGCGGCGGCGCGGTGAACGCCGAGGAAGCCGTGCCGGATTCGTGCCTACGGGCGAGGCCTGCTGCTCATGCTCGCCGCCGATAGGATGAGCAGAGGAGCGACGGCGCGCGAACACCAAGAGGAAAAGTTTGTGCTACGAGTAGGAATTTTAGGGTCTTCGTTTGGGTGCTACCGTTGGAGTACAAGTTCAATTTAAGCCAACAAAAATTTAGATTGGGCACCTAAATTTAAAATGAGAGCTTTGAGGAGGAGGAAAACATACTTTAGTAACTGTCTGTATATAGGGACAAAAATTATCTCATCATGTCACACAAGAGTCAATACTAGTATTATTAAAAAAAATGTCTTTGTCAGAGACGTCGCTAGACGTTCTTACACCACAATGGTGGCTTAGCTCTTTGGGCACGTTTTAGATGTACACCGTAAGCATGCAGCCCGGCCAAATTTTGGCCGTTGACCCATGAGTAGCACAGTTCAGTTTTGTGCCAGATGGCCAAATCTTATTAGGCGGCTAACCCGTCCACCAAATTTTGGATGGCCGATCGAGATTTTACAAGACACGCCGGTATAATTTAAACGTGTCTTTTGTATTCTAGTACCTAGTTTTTTTTCCTAATAAACCGGGTTAGTTATGATCTTCTGCTACAGCGAATTGCAAGAACACGTACGCGACTCTTTTTCGAAGACTGTTTGAAACAAATAAGTACAAAGGAACCGGTGGTCAACACATAAATACGTGAGCCGATCCTCCACTTTTATCTTTTGTTCGGTGCAAGTTACTAAATATAAATGGTGTGGAGTATGTGCGTGTCTGGTCGGCTTGGAGTCGGAGTTGATTCGGACGGACTGAACCGTGCCACTAGCACTAGCACCAGTAGCACGATATGATGACGGAGGCGGCCAGCACGAAAGGGAGCCAGGCCAAAAGCAACCGGCAGTTGACGTACGGGAGGTCGCTAGCCACTGCTCTAATTTAACGCACGGCCGCTTGCCTTTTCGGTTGACATGCCAGCCAGCCACAAGCACACAAATGGCACAAGAATCCGAGCAACAATATGCATGACGAATAACCAAGGTGTTTCGTTTCGTTCAAAATAAAAACGAATAACCAAGGTGTTGTTTTTTAGAAACAATAACCAAGGTGCTTGTGAACATGCGTGACTAGTTCTTCTGAGAAATGCTGCCTGCCTGCATAAGAAAGTGGGCCGTGGGGGCAGTATGGTTATGGCCTGACAGTTTTGTTTGGTATCCACCGTTGGCTGAGGCTCTCAACACAACAGTCCCAACCAAAAGCCGTGCGTGAGCTCCGTTAAAACGACCTTTGTCGTGTCCATTTGTTCAGTTCGGCAACGGATGCTGATTGACATGCACACGCGCATGATCCAAAGCCGCAACGGAAAACTGCTTGTCCACTTGTTTTCTGCAACTACGACGAGACGAGACAGGTGGACAAGTTTCACTTGGCCTTGACCACTTCTACATGCTGATGCAGGTATTCGTTTCAATTCATTCAATTAGCTACTAAACTGGCGGTCATGTCGATCTTTTCGCTATATTTTAATCTCATGTTCGTTCATTAGACTGAAAGTTTTTGGTAATTTGGCTCGCACTCCTCTTTGCACATGTGATGTGCATCATAGCAGCCATGACTTGTGAAGGCTTAGGCCTCACTTTGCTGCATCCCCGGCCTTTGCGTCGTCAGCATGATTACAGGGGGAATCAAACGACCAAGCAAGCAAGCCGTCCCGCAATTTTTTTATGCGCTCGCCCGGCCGCTCGGCAGCGTCAGACATCCGGAGCGCCTTGTCTTTGCTTTCCTCTGCATCCTCATGGCCGCCCGGGGTCTTCTGACCACTCTCAACTTTATATATTCTCCTCGTGCCGTATCAACATCATGCTATCGTACGTGATTCTACTCAATCCGTGCCATGATGAATATATATACATAATAACAACATAGGGCCGTCCAGGGGGGTTTTATATAGAGAATGCAGCAACCGTGGCCTACTAAGCTGCGTCTGCGTGCTCGTCCCTCTGTAATCGCATGTATGTATGATGCCGCAATCAGCAGCGCAATTTATTTTCGGAGTAGGTAGGTTCCATGCCTCTTGGTTTGTTTGAATTGATAATGCAGCTAGGTGCCTTTCAGTGACTGTGTGTTGGTGTGATCATTCAACACGGCACGGCAGGACAGGACACTAATCAGCTGATATAAACCCGGCCTGTCCTAGACTCCTATGTAGCTAGAGTGATGTCTCCTTGTTGGGTTCTCTGGTTAGCACAGCACACAAACAAAATCATTCTTCCAAGTGCTGGATGGTGGATGGACATGGACTGGATAGGACGGCCTTTCAGTTGCATTGTATTGCACACCCATGGGTCTTCTCACCAGTCGTTTTCTTTCAGAGAAAGCGAAGGGCATGGAAGGCGATGCTATTTGGCTGGTCTTGTGTACAAGTGTTTGAAGTTTGAACAGAGGTGTGAGTTTTAGTAGAACCACAAGCTGGTTGGTTGCCTGAATTAATTTTTGAAGAGCCAGGGCTTCACTTTCACCAAACCCGCAAGTTGACGCCGTGTCGAGATGTACAGAATCTAATTACTTATTACTTCCTTCCGTTTTCAAATTGTAGTTCACTTTGGCTTTTCTAGATTCATTTGATTTACTATGTATCTAGATATAGTGTATAACTAGGTGCATAGCAAAAAATCAATGTATCTGTAAAAGCCAAAAGTGAACTACAATTTGAAACGGAGGGAGTACTTTATTAGTTATTAAGCTGATAGATTGCAGCAACCAAATGGTATTAGACCAAACTGATACGCCTCTTATACGCTTCGTATCCCTGTCAGGGTGTCACCTTCGCGTTGTGAAACGTCAGGAAGTTGCCAGAAATACAGATTGGTGGATCATCATTAAGAATAACTCTGAAACCTACATCGTATTCTTATTTTCATAAAAAAAAAGTTGCGGTAGCACGGATGCTTCAGCTTATCTCTCTTGACAATTCTGGACAACTGTGGTCTACTTATCTACACGAGCGTAAGTTTTGCAGATTAGCAGGGGTCTGAAATCTAAATGCTTTGGTTTGACAATTTTCTGGGCCTTTCGTTCAAATGAAGGGGAAAAAACAATTTTCTCGACCTTTGTTCAAAAAAGAAACAATTTTCTGGACCACAGATTGAGGGATGAAGAAGTGTTTGTTCTGAAGAATTCAAGATGCTCAACTTTGGACAAGAAGAAACCAAAATGTTAGCGTCACACTAACATGTATCATTATGCTGAATGGCACTGTATATTGAGATCAAAATCGCATCATTAGTCATTAGAGGTGCTAGTGGAGTTGTAGTGGACGCATACGCTAGCAGGGTCGCCTCGCCTGATGGCAAGGGAACTCGCCGCAATACAGCTAGTGCTGTGCGTGCGTGTTGCTTCTTCAGGGCGGCTCAGTTCTGTTAAATGTCAACGTCTGACGTGAAAGATACCCAGCAAGTTGCACCTATCACCGTTTACATACAAACAAGGCATGACCCAAACATACAGTTTTGTTGCTAATCAATTGGCTCCTTTGCTTGAAGTTTCTTTTTTTTTAAAAAATCAGCAGTTTCTTTTTTAAAAAGCAAATCAACAAAGGAACCAACATTTGCATGTATGTAACTTCTGACATCCTCTCACTTTGAAGAAGTCTTGAGAAATTGGTAAAGGGATTATGAACCATACAAAATGGCAACAGAAGCAGACTATAAGACACTTGGAAAAGAAAACAAACCCCTCTTGCTCCATCTATTTCTCCGAGTATTGCGAAAAATTCAGCACAGGTGCTATGTAGTAGTACTATGTACAAACACATTCAGACCAGCCAGCCAGCTTGCTTATGACACTACCTTGACGCTACTGGATTTCTTGGCTCTTTTGCCGGAGAGATGGGCAGGGGGACGATACCTTCATCTTAATTCATGAACAACTATATCATCACGTACTAGAATAGTAGAATATTGCTAACCCGGTGTTCTTTAACTGAACTGCTTGCTTATTAATTACCCGTCGCCATCATGTCCACGCCGCCGCCCGTCAGCGTCGCCGTGCGTGGCCCCTATTGCGCGGCCGCGATCATGGAGGATGACCGGTGGCTGGGCCACGGCGGCGACGGCGGGCGCTTGCGGTGGTGGTGGTGGTGCTTGGCGGGGCGGTGTGTGGACGCCTCCAGCTCCGAGGTCAGGATGTCGAACATCACCTGCACGTCCCTGTAGCCACAGGTCTGCACATCCTCGTGAAGCTTCAGTATGCTGCCGCCACTGCCTGCAGGGAGGAGGGATAAGGATCTTGTCACTGTCGTGGTCATGGATCACCCATTCACCCCTCACCCCAAAGGGAAAGGGGACAGAGGATCAAAGATTCAAAGGGGATTGTGATAGAGATCGAGGCGTCTGTTTTTAGTGTCCACTTTGCATTCCTAGTGGAGGGGAAAAGGTGTAGAAATGCTGGCCGCCTTTTGACCTCCCGATTCTGGGTGGAGAAGAATGAAATGCAATCATGCAAAAACACTCACGATATTTGTGACACTGTTTTACTGCTAAAGTTGTGGAATATTCATGCTGAGCGTATCGTTGTTTTTTACCAATCCATTATTTGTACTATGTTAATTTGAAGTATTCTATATTTGAGCTTTACTTATATTATAGTATTCCTATAGGTTGTATTAATGAATCTATTATTATCTAAAAAAAGCCTACTTCCAACCTCAGCATCATGAATCTATTATTATCTATAAAAAACTATAGGGATACTTAGTAGTATTTATTCTAGTAATAATGTCTCTTGTGTGTCTCAGTATCATGGGCCTAGCTTGCATGCAAAAGGCCCATAGACCCATGTAGGTGCACGTGTGATCTATTATTACACCTAGGGCACTTACGGATGGGCTGGATCTATTACACCAGTTCCTTTCGCTGGAACTGTTGGCCCATATTCGCAACCTTCCTTCCCTTTTTTCTAAAAAAAAAAAGTGAAGTGTTCGTACGGTTCTCTAAAACGAAAATGACGTTGGAACGGTTTACGGCAAATTAAAGCGCTAGAAACCAAGAAACTACTCTAATCAAACGAAGAAAGAGTTGATGGAGAGAAGGCAAGAGGGAGGTAGTAAGCATCTGTTCGAAAATCAGAAAGCTAGCACAAAAACGGACGGTAAGAGGATCGACCGACACCGTCTCTTTTTCCCGCATGGCCGCATTCGATATTCTACGTCGACAGCAACTCGTGCTCCCCAGTAAGGTTCATCCTTATCTGCAATCTGAACGACCCAAAGGAAACGAACTACCTGAGCCAAAAAGAAAGAAAGGGTTCATCTTTCCCTTGAAAAGAAAGAACCAAGAACATTTCCTTCCGAGTAGGCGAGTACGAGTTCTCACCACCACCAGGTTCGTCGTCTGCAGACTGCCTGCGCTTGTTCTTGTTCCTGCCGCACCACACCAGCACCACGGAGGGAGACACCGGTGGCTTTATTCGGTTTCGATCGGCATCCGGCAAGTCAAATCCTGACCGGGAACGAGCACCACACCACACCACACACGGGTGGCACGGCTTTTACGCGGGCGCGCACCCAGAGCAATCCAACGGACGGCCGCCGGCCGGGGACAGAAAGGAAAGCGGATAGGCGGCTACGCTTCCATGCATTCCACGACGACCAAAAGGCCTGCCCGGCCGTCGTCGCCCGGCCCCGGCCGGTACCCGTCCGTCTGCTGTCGATCACTAGTCACATTGCTGCCTCAGCCTCCATCCATCCAATCCAACCGAGATAGTACTAAGGGTGTGTTTAGCACCCAAAATTTGGTCTGAAAATTTTGGATGGTCGTCTGTTAATCGCTTGACGTTTCGTTTGTTAGTGGTAAATATTATCCTACCATGGCGTAATCTAGCCAAAAAGAATCGCCTCGCAATGTACATCTAAACTGTATAATTAGTTTAATTTTTTACCTATATTTCGTCTTCCATACATGTTTCCGGTACGACGGATGTGATGGGAATCTTCTTTTCGATAAATGAAATTTGGGAGGAATTTGGGGTGCTAAACACACCCTGAAAAAGAAAAGAGTGCAGCCGCCACTCCACAAAAAGAAGCTGCTCGCGTCTGCTAGCTAGTCGTGAGTGACGTTCCAATCGGACAGTGAAACGAACTGTTTTCCGGAATGGACACCCGAGTTTGTTTTGGTTTCTGCAATCACAGCACGGGCCTGCTCTTTTTCTAGGTCATGTACACTAGTCTCTCGCTAGGTTCGGATCAGCTGTCCAACGGCTTGGCTTGTAGACAGGTTTGGTGGTGGTTAAAACCTGCTGTCTACGAACAAGTGGATGTGCGTACAAGCGGTCCGGCACGGCGGCACGGCACGCATTATCATCTCCGATTGATTGCGGCTGCCCCGTTGTCCAGCCGGCAGGTGCCACGTCGCCCTACGAACCTGGACAGAGAGGATCTCTCGGCGCGGCGCGGACCAGCGGCGGCTCCTCTGCTCGCGGCCGCCGCCGCCGGAACTGCAGAGTGGAAGCCCAGGTTCACACCGCAACGGAGGTGGCTGAATTATTATTGGAGTGCTGAAAGGGCACACTACACACTTGAAGGGACAGAGGCAAAGGGCAACAGACAACGAGATGGAAGCTGCAACAGAACGGAACGGAACGGAACAGAAATACCCCACTTGGCGGCCTTATGGCTATGGCAGTCGTTGTTCTCTGACCGAGGATTGCGTGCCGCTGAGGCTCAACTGAAAGGGACGTGGGCTGCAGATCTGAGATAACTAATCGTACGGTTAATAATACTAGATGATTGGGGTTTGGCAGATCGAGCAAGATATATGCAGAGCAGCTCGCACTGATGGTCACCAGTAGCAGCGGTACACGGTACTACTGGGGCAGTTACTGGTTGGTTGGTTGGCGAGCCTGGTGTGTGTACCGTGCCCTAGACTAGTGCTAGTATTAGTACTCCGTACTAGGTACTGTTCTGTTGCCAACAGTTGCAAAAGATCGATCTCGCTGCTAATTCTTTTCCAAGTTGCTGCAAGGTCTCTGTCGTCCGCTCGTATTGCACTTCACTGTAGTACAGTACCCCCACATGTCCAGGTTGACTTACTCTGACAACATTAAGTTTGGTGTACCTCTGCAGATTGGAAATTTGAGTTGCCTAGAGGAAGAAAAACGCTGCCTAATACAATATGTACTACACACTGGACTGGACATCCAAAGATCTTTTTGGGCATCACCAACTAACCAACCAATGTTACATGAGTACTTGCATAATACTACAGAGTAGACTGTTATATGCAATTAAACAGAGAGATCTTGGGCCCACATGTTACAAAGTTTAGGGGAATTAGAACTTTGGAGAGGGTGTTTTAAGTTAGTGGGAACTGTGTGGAAGCCATACAGGAAAGATGGTTTCCAGAGGTAACCTAAAAGCTCTATCTAATTGACTCAGCAAGACTCTGTTCTCTACTATTCTCTCTAGTGGAGGTGGAGAAGAATCACATTCCACCATGGATAAGTGCTTGCCGGCCGGGTGGGAATGAAATCGGCGAGTAGTCAACTCATGCAGTGTATAAGGTAAAGGTAGGCTACCCACACAACCAAGTTGCTCAAGACTTTAAATTACTGGTGATCCTCCATGAAATAACGTGAAAAACGGGTGGTTCCTAGAGGCTGAAGATTTGTATCGCGAAGTTTCAGAATGGCCGAATCTTTTTCAGCATGACGTTTGACGGACGCCAAAGAAATGGCGAGAAAATTAGAGGACCAAGCAATTCTGGCCTTCTTTTTTTTTTCCCACCGAAGAAGGATTTTTCTGGAATCTTGAATGGGACAGATGAAATAGATTAAGAAGGAAGACATGTAGTGTAGGATGTCTCTAGCGTCCCTGAACTACAAACAGTTCTCTGTTATTCGACTAGGTAGCTGCTATATAGTGATGTTCTGCAAACCTCACCGACACTCTACTACTTACTACCACCTCGTTGCAGTTGAAGGATTTATAGTTCAACGAATTGATTCTATCGACGTAGTATTTAACTCTAGTCTTTATCTAAAAAAATACACTGAACTCTAGTCTGATCAAGAACATAGTACTGAAGCAGCCAGCTATGTGAACGATCTGATTGGAAAACAACGAACGCGTGATTTCAGGTGGTGTCTCTAGGAAACGAGAGAGGTCCTATGTGAACAGAGTCAGCTGGTGGAGTGGAGATCGATCGGATCGACCATGCACACGCGCAAGAACATGGCCAGCCGGGGCTCGAAGAAAGCATAAGCCAATACTCCACCGGCTACAAGCCTACAGGCACCTAGCTACACGATCACAAGTTTCACAATAGCCATTCGTGGCGCGGCAAGCTGAGGCAGCGTTTGATCGTTTGGGGCGGTGGCGCGTACCTGTGTTGCGCACGCGGACGCGGGTGGAGACGGCGGCCCACGCGCGGCGCGCCGGGGACACCACCTTCTTCCGCCACCACGCCATGACAGCGCGCACAGGCGCCGGGATCCTCGCGGCGGCCAGCCTTGACGCCCGCCGAAGCAGCTCCCCGTCAGCTTCCCCTCCCCGGCCGCGCGCGCGGTTGCTCTCTCAGGTCAGGTGTGGCTGCAACTGTTCGTTGCCGCCGCCTCTGCCTGCTGCTGTTTATGGAGAAAGAAAGAGAGGGAGAACGCGCGCGCGCAGAGGCAAGACGAGCTGCGTGTGTTGGTTCGTTACGGCAGTTTTATTGGCCTGGCCGCCGCCGACGGCTGCTGCTGGGTTTTGGACGGGCGGGCGGGCGGGCGTGCTCTGCTTTTTATCCCGTGCCTATTGCGAGGTCGGCAGGTGCTGCGTCGTCGTCTCGTCTCTGCTTGACTGGTACAAGAACAACGAAGCCAATCGGCGCGCGCGTGCGTCCGTGCCTCGTGGCGGCACGCCAGTCGAAGTTGAACACTTGTGGGCAGCAGGGCGCGCACGCGTACGTGTGCGAGTGAGTGCCGGCCTCCTCTTGGTCCCGGCTCGGCTTGGACAGGGGTCAGGGGCCGGGAATTTGACCCGACCGAGCGCGACCCGCACCGCCCAACGGCGAGCTCGGGTGGAGGTGGAAGGAAGGAATTGCCCGGCGACCGCGACCTAACCTTCGGCCGCATGCTGGTGTCACGGTCCACTCTCCTTCTCCTTCCGTCAGGGTTAGGTTAGGTATCATGCTCAAGTTTGACACGGAGGCTGTTTCCACAGGGACATTCTTCTGACCGTCGAATTCTGAGTATGTATGTATCGGGTGACTGACTGGTGAGCTGCTACTGCATGCCTCTATTATCATTTGGCTTTCAGAATTTCAAAGCTGTTGAGAGCTACAAGCCCTTGGAATGATGAAGAAAAACCGTATTGCTTGGTTCTAGTCCACGATAGTCCCTAGATCCCGCAACACTGTAGACTTGTAGCTCGATTTCTTTTGCCGCGTTGCAAAGCAAACAAGAAGACGCTACGCTAGGCGCATGATGTATTGCATATATAGTCGTTGCATATGGATTGAAGTTGGAGCAGCTTTGACGTTATGCCAGGAAAACAGAGTTCTTCTTCTTTTAACGTCACACAGGATTCTGATTAGTGCATTTCGACGAAGAAGATTATCTTGACCACGGGGAACTAGAGGATGGGTGCAACCGGCAGTAAACTAACCAACTCGCCCGACGTAGCAAGGAACGTGCAAAGCTAGCTTTGGGCTAAAAGAAGAAACACTAGATTACTATTCTATCCACTCACAATGATGCCCAAGCTCCTTACGGGGACCGATACGCAAGAAACAAACAACTGGTCGGTGATGGGCAAGGGAAAGCGACGTGAAAACGGGTTATGCATGTCGTCTTTGCCGCGTGGCTGTGGATGGGAGGCTAGTAGGCTTAGTAGTCTACTACCATGAGATTTTCTAGGATTTGGGTTAGATCCGATCCTAACAAGATGTTATGTTACTTCTGTCTTATCCGTCGATCGGTGATATGATCGAGTACGTAGCTAGGCCTATGTGTGTCTCCAGTGATCTCTTAGACATAGTATGCACACAACTCGTTGTTAGTCGTACAGCGAACAACCAAACAAAGCCGTGGGATTGGAAGGATGCCTGTTTTTGCCAAGAAAAATGATCACGTACTGTACGTGACACCATGGTAACTGCTATCGTTCGTTCATGACCATGAACTTCCAAGACAAACTAGCAAATGGGTTCAACATGTATTACTTGCTCTAGAAATAGAAGAAAGAAACATAAGAATAGAAAATAATAGACGAATATTATGAATTGGGTAGAGGAGAAAACAATCGGCCCAACCACCCCGCAGAAAAAAGAGAAAACTATGGAGGCAGGAAAAAGAATAGGTGCATCGGCAACACGACAGTCGCAGAAGGCTTACAAGGTCGAGCATGGGTTCGTCGATATCCGGCGGCATCACAATCCCGGTGACATACAAGTACCTCAAGCTCTGGACCAAGTCATGCAAGTGCACCTCAACGACAACGAGGACCGCCTCATTTGGAGATGGTCCGCCAATGTAACATACTCCTCCAAGTCTGCCTACCATACCTTACAGATGGCTTCACATCCCATCCCGGGGTGTAAGCGCATCTGGAAGACATGGGCACCGCTTCGAGTGAGAATTTTCCTATGGTTGACAATTAGGAGACGACACTGGACCGCGGACAGAAGGAGGTGACATGGACTACGTGCGAGGACAACCGCTTCTTATGTGACCAGAACCCGGAGACCATCGACCACATCATCGCCTCCCCGCCCGCCTCAAGGCAAATATGGTGGACCATCCTAGCGGTACTTGGCGTCGACTGCTCGCAAGTGGGAGGAACCTCTACGATCGAGTGATCGGAAGACTGGTGGCGTAAATGGCAAGGCGACAAACGGAAGGGAGCGGACACACTATTCGCCCGGTAGCCCAGGAAATTTGGAAGGAGCGTAATGCAAGATGCTTTTCGTAATGCAACCTTTCAAGCACCGACAACCGCTTGCCACCATCAAGCACATTGTTGATTTTTGGATTGAAGCCGGGGCTTGCAAATTAGGTTGTCTTATTCGCGAGTAGTCAGCATGTCGAAAAGTTGGGGAGGCCAAAATTCATTGTAAATTGATTACCTCCCCGACAACCTTTTGTTGTAAAAACTATTCTCCTTAGATGAAATGAAACGCAAATCTTTTGCGTTTTCAAGAAAAAAAAAAAAAGGTAAACAACGATTTTTAAATATAAATTGGATAAAATAGAATAAAATATTAAGGAAAAAATAAAGAAAATAAAAGTAAAAATAACAGTAAAAAAATTAAATATAATAGCAAAAATAAATAAAATGGAAAATAAAATATTAATAAAAACAAAAAATGAATAAGGAACGAGTAAAGAATAAAAAAAAATAAATAATAAATAAAAAAAGAAAAAATAAAATAAAAATTATGTAAATATATAGAAAAGGAACATGAAATATATAAAAAAGTAAGGAAAAAGAAAAGGTCTTTTCCCTACCTTTTTGTTGGGCTCCGTCCACGCTTGGTCGCGCGATGCAAAGCCCACGCGATACGAAGCAGAATCGGCCCAGTATATGTAGTATATATGAATAAATAAACTCTTTTGAAGTGCTCTTCACGTAACAAGATTTCCGGGCTCCATCGTCACCGAGATCGGCTTCTCGTCTAGTTTCTCCTCAACGTAAGTGCATGCCAGGTCGAAACCCTAGTCCCTAGCCGGTTTCAGGGGCCAGCCAGCCGGTTTCTGCGTTGCGTATAGTTTCTCGGTTGCCTCAGTTTGTGCGCGGGGGAGGTTTTGCTCTTGCTCGTGTACTGCGTGTCTTCTCTATGCGCACTCGTGGGGTTAGATCGAGTTGGACAAATCACAGATGGCCGGTTTCTGCGCGTATGAAGTTTTTAGCTAGATCGATTTGGTATTAGGCAGATCTGTGAAGTTGTTCGAGGTATATATTGACGAGGAGGGGTTGACGTCGTCAACGAATTGAATTTGACGCTCGCAATCCGCGCATGTTATCTCGTATAGTTGATTGATTTTAGGGTATCTGACACCTGAACTTGGACATGCTATTTCTACCGTGTCTGCGTTGCTATACTTAAGTTTTTTTTTTTTTTTTTTTTTTTGACATCCATTGCTATATATTTAAGTTGTGCATCTATCAATTTCCACGTGATGTTTGTCACATTTGTTTCCCCTCTTCATCTATTCTTATTAGACGATGTTTCCTCTTCATGTAAATATGATATGATGATCTATTTATGTGGCCATCATATCATATATTGAAAATTACTTCTGGATATTGTTACTGCAGTGGTGCTCACATTTTGTTTCCTGGTGCTTGCAGGATACCCTCTGCTGACCTGACCCAACGGATCCTAAAATGTCAGACATGCTGAATGAACAAGATATATCTAGAGATCCGGGTTCCAAGTAAGAATTACTCTGTCTTCATATTATCTTCCTTTCGCATGTACTCCCTCCGTCCATAAAAGATTGTCACCGCGCTTTCCAAGACACAAATGCCGGCAATTATATATTAAAATATAAAAACATTTGTGCCAAGTAATTAGCAACATCGGAAAGATCTTCAAGTCTAGTTTTTTTTTAACAAATTTATTTAAAAATTTAAATGTTGCACGTATTTTTTACAAGTTGAGTCAAACTTATGGCACGCATCCCACGGTGACTCTTTTAGGGACAGAGGGAGTACGTTATACATGTGTTCTTGCCGCACTTGTTTTAATGTTTATGTATGATTTTTGTGTATTTGGCACTCCCACTAGATCCTGGATAAGATCCAGACCTTTTCTTCTGCCATCCGGTTTGATTTATGTGTTTTGTTTAGCCTGTCACATTTGTTTTCCTCTTCATGTATTTTGAATATGTGGCGATGCTTTCTTACCGTGGAAATCTGACCCGCCACCCATTGTTCTAATTTATTTTGCTTGAAATTATTGCAGCGTATGCATTGTCCACAAGTCTTTTCTGGTTTCACAACCGACAATTTCATGATCTGAATGTATATTGTTGTGTTGTGCACTTTAATTCTGCAGCCAGGATAATGACGAAGTTGAAGAAGAAGAATTATGGCAGTTCGCCATGAGATTACCTAAACCAGTACAGTCTAAGTGGCCTGCGTTTAGGTGCCTAGCCTGTGGGTGGATTTGTCCTGGAACACACAGCATTTCACGTATAAGATTGCACTTTACGCAGTCTCTAGACGGCGAAGAAGTCTGCCCTTTAGTAACGACGAACATATTACATCGTCTCAAGGCTATAGATGAGACAAAGGATGTCAGAAACAGGAAGAGGATATCAGAATCTATATCATCCATACAGCTGGAGTGTCTTTCTGGAAAAGTTTCATCAGCAACAGAGCCAAAGTCATCGCCTTCAACGTCTGTAAAAGATAATAAAAAAGCAGAACACCTTGGTGCTGCTAACTCACCTTGCCTTGGTAACCCCGCAAAGAAAATGAAGCCTCAGCTGGCACAACAAGCACCAACGATGTCATCTTACTCAGATGCAGACCATAAACATCTCTATGAGATGGTGCAGGTGTTAAGGAGTGAAACTGCTGCCCTCCGACGGATTAGCGCATCTGTGGCACCTGAAGCCCAAGTCATCTTTATGGAGAAAGTTTGTGCTTTAAACCAGGTGGCTGTAGACTTGTCTCTCTTTTGTGCTAAATGCAATCGTTGATGTTCCTCGGCACCGGTTCCCGAAGATGGAAGATGGAGGACAGAGTAGCTATTCGGACTGTAGCTAGGGATGGCAGTGAGACGATTTTGGGTCCAGCAGGTTCGGGTTTGATTCATCCCCTGCATACAATTTTTGGGTTTGAGGACTTGAGATTAATCGGGTTCGGTTTCCGCACGCGGATGCCCAATGGAGGTCCCAAAAGCATCGTTTTGAATAAAAACTTACGTTTTATTAATATAAAATGTTCATGTAAGCTATTACTAGGAAACAACGGGAGGGACGATGAGTGCAGACATCTCTAATAGTGTTCCTTTTTATTTATCGAACGATTCGTCTCGTAAACGGACTTTTGGCGGACAGATCCGGAAGACAGAAAAAATGAGATGAACAAAAAAGATTGTAGAAATTTTCTCCCTACCACGTCACCATATCAGATTTGGTTCGAACTCTGGTTGGTTCCGTTTTTGGCCACGCCGTATTCATCAGCGGGTTACATACTCGCTTTGGACTCGGAGTTTTGATCGCGCGGCAGACATATTTGGCATAAGAAAAAAGTGGTGAGAAAAACATGGCAAAAATTTCAGATTCTCCTCTCTGAAACTAAATGTACATTGCTGACCAGCAAGTCATGGGTCACAATTAGAATGTATTCGGCAATTGATCAAACATTTGGCCAGCAAGGCAAAGAACCGAGACTCATTTGGGCCGCAGCGATCTCCGGCCAATGATGGTTTTTGCAGACCTCGCCCTACAGAAGCACACAGGTCAGCCAGCGGCCATCATAGATGCCTAATTTAATCTTAAATTGGAGAACGACAGGGAAGCGCTTGGACCTGAAGAGCCTTGAGCAGACAACAGAGCTGCAAGCCGCACGCCACACGCTGGATCCGGTTTCGCACTACGCGATGTCGACCCACCGCCTGCCATAGCCACCCTTGCTCGCCGAAGCCGCCCGCCTCAGTTGCGCTCGACGCCACTGACGCCGGTGCCGTGGCCACCCTTGCTCACCGTAGCCGCCCGCCTCAGTTGCGCATGACTTGGTATGGACCATTGGTATTAGGTATATAGAGTGAAGTTATTAGAATTAGAATTTAATTTGGGAACAACTTGGTATGGACGTACGGTACACGGAAATAGATGCATGCTTTATTTTATTATTAGATTGATCATGGACGGACTCCTTTGGCGCGAGGACGGATGAAAAGAAAACAACATGAACACAGAGACGGATATACATGGAGGCGACATATATGCGATTAAGGTCCAATTAAGGCCCATATAGGGCGCAGATGGGAAAAAAAGAGGTGGACAAGAAATTTTCTCTTTATTAGTAGGTATAGAAGTTTGTTCTAAGATTAGTCATGAAATTGATGAAATTACGTATTGTTTATTGCCTCTTATTTATACATGTGAATATGTAGTATATATTGTGCATTATTTGTTACTAGAAATTTCTTATTGCCTTTTTTAAACAATTATTGTCTTGTTTGTATTGCTCTATAGCGGTGGGTTTCGAGTTCAATCGGCTTTTGGGGATCTACTAGTTTGGTTTCTGGTTCAGATTAACATCCGAAATGTTGTTTGGGCGGAGCTGGGGTGGTGAGGGAGTTCATATTTTGGTTTTGGGTCCATAGAGACTTCACTTGACGTGAATCTATCTTGTTGCCATCTCTAACTGTGATTTCACGATATTTCTTGTTAAATTCCCGGAACACTTATCCTGATTCCTTAACGTTTTGAAATAACTACTCTACAAAGATTGTTGCTCGGGAGTGGACCGCACCGACATTTTTTTTGCCCTTTTTTGAAAATAAATAAAAAATATAGTTCTTTTGAAAAAAATTACCCATGTTATACCCTTTAGTTGACTTATATCCATGGGTCGCGTCAAGCTTCGAAACCAGACGGTGATAGATATGGCACCTAAACTCTTAACCCTAATTTACTATGACTGTTACATAAAATGTAACTAAGTCTCAAAATGTACCGTGCGAGGGATATGCAAATTTCACACACTTTATACCTACAAACTAGTATAATTATATTATATAGGTTTGCATGAAAAATTGATGTGTGCATGCTTGTGCCATTGTGCCAAAGTCATGTATCTCAAATCGTGACCACCTTTGCTGACCACAGAAGCCCAGAACACAAACGTTAACCAAACTGAAAACAAAATCAACATAGAGCCCCATAACAAAAGTGAGCTCTAGAATTCCAAACCTGTTGAGCTATGAATGAATCTTAGATGCTGTAAATGGAAAGAGCAAGGAGAACTTTCGAAAAGTATAGGCTAAGTAGGTGAAGACAGGAGCTCTAAACATGAAAACTGGTGCCCTCACTCCTGACAAACGGTTACTGTCTTCAGGAGTCAAGACGACCGCGAGTAGGCTAAAAAAGCTGGACACCAGACTTCAATTTGTTCTGCTTCCACTTGGGAGCTTGTAGAATGCCGCCCTTGTCATGTTGAATTTGTCATTGAATTCGACTGATGATAAGTAGGCCTGCATTTAGTTGATAACAAGTAAATCGCATCAACTGATCTGACAAGCGTATGCAAATGGAAGGTGGAAGAGCAGTTTGTCACCTCTCGTTTGGTCACGTCGATTTCAGGGGCAGGATCTTCAGCTGTGGTTGTCAGACGTTCATATGGGTAGACCGTGCGCCCTTCATCATCTTCTGGCTCGTTTTCATTTGCACCACCTGCGACACCTTCCCCTGTACCGCCTTCTCTGGCTCAGGGTTCGCTTAGTTTTGCAAAAAGATTCAAAAACGGAGAGATAAGGAACTGGAACATTTGCTATCCATGTTCTGTTAGAGTTGAAATTTGAAGAGTTGTATTCACTATACCTCTTATCGATCTTGGTATTGTACTTTTCAAGGGACCTTCAAAAGAGCCGGTGAGGGCACTGATAGCTGATTTTTGGGTGACACCCTTGAGTATTCAGGACCTCCAGATTTTGGGAAAAGCTTTGTCACGGCGGGAGGAGGGGTGGAAAGGTTCCTGTTCCTGGTATTGCTTTTGGTTGTGTTCTCGAAGGCAGAAGTTAACATACTGAAGGCTGGAGACCTTCCACGAACACGCGGACGATCCGGGCTAGTGGACATGCTTCTTGTATGTTGAGATTTATCTTTTCCCGAACTTCTTCCTGTAAATGCTGGTGTCCGTCGTTTTGGTTTCTGAAAACATGGAGATAGTAAGAGAGTTGCTTTAGTTTTTCAAAAAAAAAAAGCAAGAGTTGCTTTTAGATAGCAGGACTTCAACTCAGACGCATGTTTAGCCACCCTGTAGTCCTTCTATGAAACCTTATGGTCAATGCATATATATATTGAGGCTCAAACATAGAAATTTCATACTAGTTCTACTTAAAATGCTGAAAACCTGAATTTGCGCTCATCTATATACCCACGCAAGAAGTTAATAGTGTTGAGAAAGGCAAGAGTATCAAAAGAAATGGAGATCATGAATAAAAGGATAATTTGCAACCTAATACTGGGATAGAAAGTCCCTCAAAAAAATACTGGGATAGAAACTAATACTAAATTCACAAGAAGCAGGTATTCCACCGAGCTACTGGAAGATCGTTTGTTTGAAACTTACTTCCAGTGAGGGAGGTGCTCCACCCTTTAGGACAACAAACTTCCTCTGGTACGAACTGCCATGCATCTGCAACAAAAAATTCATAAGTGTAAAGATGAATTTAATATCCAAAGCTAAATAGCAGGAATAGATACATAGGTATGAACCTCAAGGAATAGAATTGGTGTTAATTCACAATAAGCAATTACATGACACATAAACTACTTACAAGAGATTTTGCATAGTCCCAGTTGAAGAATCTAGTAAAACTTGTGGTTCGCTACCTTCTGACACAGTGAATATTGGTGTTTCTCGTGATAGTTTTTCCATAAGGAAATCATGAACAAGAAATTTCTGGCAGTTACAGTGGCAAAGAAAATTAGGAACAAATAGAAATTGTGATTTCTAATTAGACTATGGAGGCTAATTTTGGTTTAACCTCTCCATATCCATAGCTTGTGATTTCACATTGGCATCCACCTCCTGGCCAACCCAAACAAATATGTCTGAGTGACAATCAAGAACGAAAACATCCTCTGTCATCAGATCATCCTGAGTAAAGTTGTGTATTTCATTGACCTGATATACATTTTATATTAATTAATGTTTGTATTAAATATGAAATCAAGAAAGAACTTAGCAATAAAACCTTGACATCTTTGTTTACTTACCCTTATATTGTCTTCACGATAACAACATTAGTGACCAAAGAAGAGAAGTGTCAGCAGATGTTGAACAGTGAATTCAACCTAGAAAATCCTTTGTTTCTAGTTACCTTTGGATATGATACATGAGAAAAGATGGGGGTCACTTTCATTTTCTCTTCCAACTTTTTGGTTTGGATACTTGGATTTACCACCCAGTAGTTCCCGAACTGGTCGGTTTCTCTCCCTTCCTTTTGTGACCTGAAGGCAGATCTGCTATACAATAAAAAACAGAAGCACAAAGAAAAGTTAGGACAAAGGAAAAACATACTTCACCCTTAATTGAGCGGCAGAGCTCCTGCCTTTTATTTTTAAAAAAAATAAGAAAAGAAGGAAAAGCATACTGAATACAAATTTGCAGAACATGTGACATGAACAAAAGCGCTATCGAGCATTGCTTCATGTACAACATACTTGGACTATTTTTTAAATCAGAAACATGGAAAACCTTTGCAGGGTAGTTTAGTCAAGGTTTTACATTGATACCAAATCACCAATGTGCTAATCGTCACCAAATTACCAAAGTACAAAGGTGTATTGACCCCAATGAGAAAGAATATTCAGACCTTAATTACATCTAGCTGCCTCTCAACCAAGTCATGATCCAATGAAGTCGTAGCGTTGCCAGTCCATGTGAACACGGTGTTTCCATTGTGTAGAATGTAACAATAAGACGAGTTTAAGGACGAAGCCAGCTAACAAAAAGATGAGAAAGATTAAGAAGCTCATTTATGAAGATAAGACTAATGTTCTCATAAATGTCTTACAAACCAAAGTATGCCAAACTTACCGTGTCTACTTGAAGTGCTTGCATGTTTTCTGATCCTGAACCCTGAATCCGAAATAGGGCAATCCCACCTTCAGAGTAAGTGTCATCCACAATACCATTTTCAACAACAAAGTTCTTGTATCCAGAGCTAAGGCCACCCTATATTGAAAATTCAGACAGAGAGGAAACATATAGAACATTCAACATGAAGTATCAAGGATTTTAACTGCTAACTTGAAGCAAACCTTGAACACTTGAAGACTTTGAAATATGACAAAGAACTGAATTGGTTCTTTCCCTTCATAAAGTCGAGCCTGTGCATTAAAAAAATAAATTAGAGACCAAAAAATCTGTTATCGCTTTCCTATTTTATCGCTTTTTTCTCTGCGAGGTGGCCGTTGCCCCTCCAAACTATACATAAACTTTTTTCCTCTCTTAATTGAAAGGCAGAGCTCCTGAAATTGCTTTCAAACAATATAAATATTCAGCAGATTACCTGGACAGCCTGAAACTTTGCAGCTGAACCATCTTGCTAGCCAGGTGACATCACCGACACCCTCTCCACCCGAAAAGCAAGTAAGATCAATTCACAAGGAGTAACTTGCCTCAAAAATACATTTAATAGAAACATATAGGAAAATACAACAAGGAACGATGAGAATATCCCTTGAGTTAAATAAATTTGTGTGGGTTTAAATTCCTGAGACCATTACTGATGTTGATTTTGTGCGCAGATATTACCTCAACACTTCTCTTCCCAAACCAAGTTCCAATAAGACATTCCTCCTTGTCATCTCCAAGATATGTGTATTGAAAAATGTAACAATCTCCAAAGTGTATAATTTTGATTGGTCAAGAACAAAGAAGAGTCTTGCCATTTCCATTCACCCTCCATACCTGATGCCAATACACAAAGTTACAAAACCACCATGAAACTTGCAACAAAAATAAATGGATGAATGTTATGGCAAACTTTTGCCTATTTTCTTTGGTTGGAAGGCATCAAAGGAGATGGGTGTTCAGTCCAAAAAGGAGATGTGTGTAGTTCGGCAGTATGGTTGAATTTGGGGTATTAGGAATCTAGTAATCCAGATGACATATTTTGCATACAAGTATTCAAGGTAATTTTTGTTTAGCTTGCACTAGTGCACTTGGAAGCTTATCCAAATATGTGCATGTAAAATTCAACTAACCAAGCCTTAGAATTTAGCATGTATTCAGACCGTTTTTTAATCTTCCTTTAATAAATGACGCGCAGCTCTCCTACGAGAAAAAAGTGCAGTTGGGATCTAGAACACAACCTTAGGGAGATCACTAGTAAAAAACAACAAAGCCTTTGGTTTCGAGAAAGTTGGGGTAGATTTGGGGTGGAATCTAAAACGATCCAAAACCGAGAGGAATGTACTTAGCACCTTACACAAAGGATAATACCTGCAAAATGACCTGTGCAATCAATGTAAGGCTGGGGTTCTTCTTTTACAGGTGCAGCTTTCATCAAGCCTTTAACATCTAATCCTTGGCTTTTGAGGAGAGCTACAAGACGAAATAGTGGATAAAAGTGTGAACTTTAGCTATTAACAATATCTTGCATTGAAACTGATAATATGTAGACAACAACCTGCAACTTTGCCTCTTCCATCCGCAGATGATAACTTCAAATCAGGTGTGGGTGGCCACTCAATAAATTTTGACTTGAACATGACTGTCTCGAATCCCTCAATCACTTTGATAACATGTGATTTTGTTCGGCTATCATCAATGAGTAGTTTCTGTACCGAGATAAAGAAACTGAGCGCCAATGCATAATACTACACATGAATATGTTGTGAGCACCAAGATTTTTTTAAAATAATCATTATGAGTAGTGAGCCCAAGAAAAATAATTAGCTCTTCCGATCGTGACGTTGAAGTAACTAGCTTTCCTTAAATTTGAGAGTGAAATAGCTTTGTTTTTTTCATTTTTCGGGCTTGAATAATATCTTAGTGGATACAATCAATAAACATTTGTTAAAAAATGTAATGAAGATGCATGAGTAATTTATGCAAATACCTCAGCAGTTTTGCTTGCACCCTTTCTTTCTTCCAAAGAAGTACTTCTTCCCATCCAAACATACATTTCAGCACCCGCAGATCAAGCAAGTAGCATTTGTTTGGCTCAAGTAACTCACGCGCCAAGGATTCAAAATTAATTTGCTCCAATTTTCCTTGGTTGATGCTGGGAAGTCAAATAAATAATACATTCAATTTCATAATTTCAACGGATGGCATTTAAATAGTATATTATTGTTCTTGTTGACAACTAAAGCTGACATGCGAAAAATGGTAGTGAGATACCATATCAATTTGATGGCAATTTCCCTATCTTCCCCATTATTCTCTGAAGCTGTCTTCCTTGGAAGAGGAGCGAAGCCACCAAACAAAGCCCAAAATTCACCAGCTTCCGCATCAGCCATCAATTTCCCATCCTCTAAAAGAGAAATTTAAATTATCACATCTTATGTGACTTCTAATATTCTAGTACATTAATGTATTTGCTTACCAACCCCTGCAACATCACACTTGCCCTCATGGAAAGTTTCTTTGATGTATTGTACAACTTCAAGAGCTTTTGCCCTCTCTTGAATGCATGAGTTGGAACCATTGAACTGGAAAATTTTGGACTTGGTATCCAAAATAAATATGTCCTCATGGTTAAGGGACGAACGAGTAAAAGGAACCTAGTTAGAAAGCATAATCAGCAAATGAGCAAACCTTGTTAGCTGGAAAAAATAGTGCTATTTTTTTCTGAAAATGATACAAAGAATGGGAGTCCCCACTGTAAGCTTTTATATTAATAGAATAAAGAAGTTGTACAAAGCTGTAGATAGCTCACCTCTTTAACATGGACAACATGTTTCCCTCTGCACACATATAAACGGGTAACATGCTCCCGATCATTGACTTCTACATGGTTGAACCCCGAAGCTACCCCTCCCCGTTGTGGCATGATGCAAGGCCTAAAATATGAGAGAAACCTTTCGGTTTCATTGCCTTGTAATTCCCGGTGCTTGGACAAAGACGTCCTCCAAGCGCAGCATCAAGTTCTACAGTTAAAATTGCAGCAGTTCCAGCCTCATCCTACAAAGGAAAAGAATGGACATTTTCAGAGAGCTATTAGTTAATACAAAAAACCAGTATAATATCCCTGAAGAGCAAAATCAAGTGATGCAATGTCAAATGGTTTGAAAATCTACCTGACTAGTGTCTTTACCAAGCCAATAATGGATGTCATGGCGAAAGGAACCATTTTTCAAAGCCGTTGTCTGCAGGGAACATAAGGAAAAAATATTCAAGCAATAAGAAAAATAATACCGAGATCGACCATAAACAACCTGTACTATCATGATGAGAACTTCATGGACAGTGAAGCATATCATGCACCATCAAGGGTTACATTAAATGATACAAGATGAGAAAAAAAAACTGAGAAAATATTTGTCACGGATTTATGAGAGCCTCTAAGGTTTTGTTTCAAGTGGGACCAACTATTTTACCTTTCAATTATGATACACCAATACTCTTCCTATATAAAGGGGTATTCATAAAAAGGGTATCTGTAAATCCATACCTTCAAGATGATATATGAATCACCCATGTAAAATTTTCCATGTGAAGATGTTGGCACAGAAACTGGTTTAAAATTCTCAATACGCCATACCACCAGACCGCTATAACTAAATTAAGGATTACAATGCTTGCAGAAGGAACTCTTATGAACAAAAAGTAGAGTTGATTAGGACAAAATGACAAAGAAACTTCATCACAGTTCCTATATAGTTTCGTTACCAAGAGGTTCTCTGATTAATTTAGCCACCCTCGAACACTTTTAATTTTGTCTAAAGCTAAACAGTTGCGACGTGATAGACAGACAGTTTTACAGATCATATCTAAAGTTCTACTATGTGTTTTTGAAGACAAGTTCAACTGTGTCATAAAGTGTAAATTTGTAACCATCGGAAGTTCAGAACTTATGGCTCCTGGCATATATACTGAAGTCAAGACATTTTAATAGCTATTATGCTTACTGTAAGTGTTTTACAATTCAGGATCATGTCAAACTTTTATTTTTAACCTTATCATGTCAAAATTTAGCAGCATATCACAACAAAATCAGATATAGTAGACACTAGCTAGAGAGCAATCACTACCCGGGAGACTGAAAAGACAATGTAAGTGTTATTTAACAGTTTAACTGACAAACAATATGCAGCTTATGTATGTTTCTTAGACTAACCTGCAGACACTCTAATTAGCTGCTTGCTGGTGAGCATGTTTATTGTTACAATCAATTGGCTCTTTTTCATCCACATTTGTTTAGGCTAAGAGAGTCACCCTATATATGGTCTCACAATGCGTCTCGATGAAAGATGGCAGGTCATGGAAAGTTACATTGCACAGATTAGCATGCGAAAAAGGATACTCCTTTTGCCCAGCTCCGTGGAATGCTGGGTCCAAATCCTTCATAGACACCGACATGATGGGTGTTGATGATGAAGAACCCTCGCCTGATTTCGTATCAAAAGAATGTTAAAAATAAGCAATAAAAATTATTGTTCTAACAACATCGCGTGCGGTAGGAAATGGTGAAAAGAAAAGAAAAATGATGACGACGGATTCCGATCATTCTCTCACCTGAGGCCAGAGGGCTGTAATTGCCGATGGAATTGGGGAAATCTTGGGAGAGAGAACGATCCGGGGAGGGGTGGGGAAAGCAGGGCGAAGTAGATGGCCATCCGTGAAAGACGGATTGAGGAGAAAGAAGAGGTAAAATGCGAGGGGCGAGCGCATGCGGCTCATCTCTCCAGCTTCCTCACAAATTAGAGCGCATGCATGCGTCATCTCTCCAGCTTCCTCACAAATTAGAGCGCATGCATGCGTCCGTAGAGTGGCAGCTGGCGATAGGGCGATGGGGGGGGGCAGGCCACGGGGGCCGGGGGCGGAGTCGCTGAGCCGGATGCCGTCGGGAGGTGACACAAGATAGGGGATGAGGCAGGCGGGGACCCAAGACCGGTCACCGCCGTCATGACTCGCCTTTCACCGCGGTCTCCGCCAAGCCAAGGCCGAGGGAGGAGATGCCGAAAAGTCGGGGGTTGCGCGATTGGGCTTTCCTTACATCGGGGTGGTAGCCTCGCTGGCCTTTCTTTGAGGTTTGTTGCTTTTGGGGGCTCACGGGGCCAAACACGCCCCCATCCGTCCCAAGTCTGCTGCTTCTCCTCCAACTCAACCATCGGGCGTTTCTGCCCTATATAACCAAAAAATAACAATCATGATTCAGGAGGGTGACAAAGCATTGTGTGTTGCGTTCAGGTGCACGGCAGGAAGGTGATACGTGTGGGACACTAACCATACCAAAAAAATAACAATCAGATTCGTGAGGTGACAAAGCATTGTGTGGACCACTAACCACCCAAGAATTTTGGGCAAGGGTATTATAGGCATTTAGATAGTAAATTATTTAAGTGAAATTTAAGTGTTTATTGTTCACTTTAAAATTGTTTATATAGCTTTCTCAATATATTTGTCTTATGCTTAGAGCACTCACAAAGGTGCAGACTCTACCCATAGAGTCTATGGCTTCAAGATTCTATCACAAGAAACCATAGTCTCCAATGCAAAGTTTATCATGGTAATTTCTATAAATAAAGACATTTATTCTATGGCTTCAAGACTCTATCACAAGAAACCATAGTCCCCAATGCAAAGTTTATCATGGTAATTTCTATAAATAAAGACATTTATTACTAAGCACAAAATAAGCTGGTCAGTTGTGGCATATTACCATGTGATCCACCCTACATCTATCACAAGTCATCCATTACAATAGCAATAAGGATAAAAATAAAAAAAAAATACCAGTAGCATGCAACATGATAGATATTGTCGTCCATTACAATCCATTACAATAAGAACAGAAATATATATAGCAAAACCAAAATAATTAGATAGCCGTGGCTTCAGAAGTCTTCCTGCGGTGGCTTCAAAACTTTGTCCTGATCATCAACCTGAGAATAAGATGAGCTAGTTAACCAAAAATAGCATGCATTTCGGTTTCACCAAAAGTAGTGCTATCTCAGTTCACATTTACATGTATTTCAGTTTCACACTTGCCGTAGGTGATCACAGTGATTAAAATAGCACTCATCATAGAAAATAAAAGGATTTAAATTACATTACATAAATTATTTCTGTGGAAATTACAAGTCCATCAGTTACCATTCAGCCCTGGTTCAGAGATCTCGGTATGGATTTGCGTTAAAAATTATTTGTTGCTGAGGGAGATTAGCTGGGGATGCTAGGTCATTGGGGATTGGGGCGTACCTGGATTTGGACCAAGGGAGCCTCTGCTCCGGCCGGCCGGCCGTCCTGCTGTGATTCTCAACTGATGGCTATATTTGGAACTGGGAGAACTATGCGCCGCATGCCAGGAGGAAAGGGCAGGGAGCCTGAAGCATGAGAGCGTTGCAAGCTATCGACTATATTTGGACCTGTGAACCACGTTACATGCGAAACGATTTAGAACATAGGAGTCCTCCGCGCGGGAGTGGAGTCGGAGTCGCGCGACGCGACGCAGGAGGGACGGTGGGCCGCAGCGGATCGATGGAAACGATGGCCGCCTCCACAGCGCGGACGGGAGCTGGTTTCTTCGCCCTCGGTTGTAGCATCGACTCGGCGTCTAGCGCGGACGGGAGCTGGTTTCTTCGCCCTCGGTGGTAGCATCGACTCGGCGTCTA
The DNA here is from genome assembly GCA_015847255.1 of Hyparrhenia diplandra. Taxonomy (NCBI): domain Eukaryota; kingdom Viridiplantae; phylum Streptophyta; class Magnoliopsida; order Poales; family Poaceae; genus Hyparrhenia; species Hyparrhenia diplandra. Next base: position 24,647 of record JADLZK010011443.1, on the reverse strand, counting down.
AGTTGGAGGTCGTTTCTTCATTTTTTTTCTCCTCTCTCTTCAATAAATGACCTGTCACATCGGCAGATTGTATACGTGGCACTATAATTAATAGCTATGGACTATATGGTAAAGTCTGCACAGTGAATGCTCTTATTAAACTGTTAATAAAAAAATATTGAATTGGACTATCAAGTTTAAAATCCATGCTAAGTTTTCTCCAAAAAGATTGTGAAGAGAGGGCAACCACCATCATGGGCCTAGAAGCAACAGGAAGGCGTCACAATCCCCTACACTACCTTCATGTTTATGCATGGTCATCACCGACTGATTTGCACCACTACAGCACTGGCACCGCATCAATGAGCACCACATCGTCTCCTCCTCCCCCTCGAGCTCGTCATCATTTTCTCCCCCTTCTTTTATTTGTCGACGAGTAGCTTTGGCTCCTACTCCTGCGTAGCTATTGTTTCTCCATGACCCGTTACGCCATCCTTGTCCGGCAGCAATGACGTCGCTTTCCATGAGGAAAGCGAAGGCCAAGGGGATAGGGATGACAACAACTTCTCTTGCTTGTGATACAAGAGGACACCACACCCTTTGGGGAATCAAGAGGTAAGAGTTGATGTGTGGTTCTGTGGTGTGCAGGAAGAGAGTGTTCTTGGGCGGCGGTGTGGAGAGTGTTTTTGCCAAGGTGGTAGATTTAGGGTATAACGGCCCAAAAAATATCAGGAAGAGAGTGTTTTTGCTAAATCTCACTAAATCCCTAAATATGCCACCTTGGTCAAGGCTTTTTTTATGCTAAATCTCACTAAGACCCTAAATCTACCGCCTTGGTCAAGACACATTGTTGCTCAAGCCTGTTTTCAAGAACTTAACCATAAACAAACCCCACCAAGCCAAGACTTGGTCAACTACCAAGGCGAGTGATGGTCCTAATAATCCGTGTCTCCATCATTTTCAATCAGTTAAGAGAAGTGGTCAGTCTCTTGAGTTAAGAATCGTTCTTTGGGTCTTGTCTAACCATCCTTAGCTCCATAAGTTGAGATATGCTACACCCTTGTTGGATCTCGGTGTCTCAACCAAGCTCATATCAATATATGTTACTTTGATGGTTAAGCCGTCTTATTCCATGCGCTCACTATGGTCAAAATAAGAGGAGGGAATATGGAGGCCCTCGAGGAAGTTCGGAGAACGCTAACAGAGGTTTTGCACGAAAAAGTAGCCCCACATGGGCTTGTGACCACCAGGTTTATCCTGGCCATTCATTAGCAACACGAACCATGAAGACCCGTCTCCTCCGCTCGTATGAATCCAGCACCCACGCCAGTGTAGCTCCCGCACCACCGCCGCCCCCCCAGCTCTGCCGGCGTCGCCCCAACCTCCAGATCCAGCACAGCCGCAACCGACTAGGGCCGCAACCCACCACCGGCCGCCGCCGCCTGCCGCACGGAAGACGCGGGCTTCGATGGCGCGACCTCTGGTGGACGCCGGTGGAGATGAGGCTCCACCCTCAGCTAGGGCGACGGTGCTCGAGCTTAGGTAGTGGCCGGAGTCCGGCACGGCACCAGTGGAGGACGACCTGCAACTACACTAATCCTCATGCAAAAGTTCTAGGGCCAAGATAAGCCTGGTGGCCACAAGGCCATGTGAAAATTTACTTTTGGCGTTCTGCACGACGATAATCGGCATACAATAGAGTACACAGAGTGTCTTTTAATAAATTATCTAAATTTTAACAAAAAACATGTAAAAAAAATTATCTAAATTATATTTATTTGGTATCATACATATTCGTACTTTTTCATAAAAGGTTTTCGAATTCGAAGATGTTTCGATTTAGTACTATGCTAGAATTGTCTTTTTATGATTGGAAGTGTAGGACACGTCTCGCTTTGCTTACGTCGAGGCCAGATATGTATGAGCACCGAAACCTGATGCTTGACCATCCCTCCACTCGCCGACCAATTTCGGCAGCTGACATATTTATCAAGTAGGAGTATATGCTGGTCATCGGAATAATAATAATAATAGTAATACAATCTCTTCGTATGACGACCAATCTAGAAATGGCTGCATATTAATTTGTTCTTGTTTTCGTCCCTCAGTCTAGATCTAGAGAGGGGGGGAAAAATGAAACAATCTGCTCATCACTTGTACTCTACTCTACGCCAACCCACATTCCGTGGGGAAGCCACCGGGGAACCTCTTGGAGTCGGTGCAGTAGTTGTAGATCATGTACCTATCCTGCGCCTCCCTCAGCTGCTCCTGCTGTTTCATGTCGTCCAGCCCCGCCGCTCCGCCGTCGAACCAGCCGCCGCCGCCGGGCGCCGTGCCCTGCTGGCTGCACACCCACGCGAACCCGCTCGGCTCGCAGCCGCTGGTGCGGTAGTTCCGGAAGTAGGCGGTGAAAGGCGCCTGGGACCAGTCCGTCTTGACGCGCCCGCCCTGCGTCGCCCAGTCGTCGGCGTCCCAGAGCACGCCGTTCAGCCTCATCGGCTGGTACACCGGGAAGGGGACGCCGGCGTCCCAATGGTTCTTGAACCGCCGGATCGCCTTGTTGTCCACCAGGATCCTGAAAACTCAGCTAGCTCATTGTCTCACTCGCTCACTTTTTGAAGGAAAAACTTGTTCTTTTCAGCAAAGACTAGCTCAGAACAGAGGGGCTTACAGGATCTCGTCAGAATTCCAGATGATGGAGTAGGTGTGGAAGTCTAGAGTAGGGTCGAACCAGAGCCGGTACTGCACCTCCCTGCCGCCAGAGCCATTGGCGAAGATGTTGGTGTGCAGGGTGTATGGCTGGCCGGTGAGGTTGCCCAGGAACTCCAGGTCGATCTCGTCATGGGTGTTCCACTGCTTTTCAGACATCAACTGCATGCACATTGCATCCATTACTTCAGAACCAATATGCAAGAATAAATAATGTCAGAGTATGCTTGCATATCTTGTTGCTCACTCACGTAAACCGTCGTGACGGTGCCGGCGGAGTTGCCCGCGACGAGCTTGATGTCGATGTCGATCCTGGCGAAAAGATAGGAGGTCTTGGACCGGAAACCCGACCCCATGACGCGGTTCAGCGACAGCCCGATGGTCTGGTCGTCGCCGTTGCTTAGAAGCTGCGTCGGGCCCCAGAGTATGTCGAGCTGGTCCGTCATGCGACCACCACCGGCAGCCACCGAAGAGAGGGCGGCCACCATCGTCGTGAGAACCGATAGAAAGGCTAGGAGGCGCGCCGCCCTAGCCGGTGCCATGGTTCCCGGCTGCCGGTGGTGTGGAGTGAGGAATATGGCGTGTGGGGGACGCAGACGCAGCGACGAGGCAGTGGTCAAGTGCAGGCTATATGCAGAGACTAGGGGTCACTGGGCGATCTCACTACCAGGGTCAAATTCCACGCAGCAAGATCGATCTCATCTCGAACTCAGCGGCGCCATAGCTTTTGGGAGGTGTAAACAAGTTTGATTATAGGCTGGCTAACGAAGACCTAAGCATAGAAAAAAAGAATGGCAAGATTATTTCATGGACATTGGCCAAAGGGGAACAGAGATGGGAAAGCCAGCAAGAAGTTGACCTGATTTAATGTGCTTGTCACTAGAGCTATATATAGGACTTAGACACGTACGGTCATTTTAGGACAGCTCATGCACAATCATCTTTTGGCACGGTTCAGGAATCAGAATACACATGGCACGGTAAATTTATGTCCTAGGGCTTCCTCAACGCAAGGCGGTGGCGTGCTGCCTCAACATCCACGTCGACAAGCTACCATGTCATAGAGAGAAGTAGCCTTGCAGGGTGTTATTAGAACATCATTTGACAAAAGAAGACCAATAACTGAAGAGCGTCTTGTAGCGAGAGACAGTCTGAGACTGATGTTTGCTGGCTCAGGACAATAATGAAATCTAGTGTTCTCTCTTCAAACGCAAGTAGTACAAGCTATGGGGATCATGACGAAACAATACATGTACATCCTACCATGGATAAACTGTGGTTTTAACTTGTCAAAACCTAGGTGAAGTTTATTTTTTTTCCCTCTAGGGCTAATGCTCACATTTGCATGCGTTGTTGAAGCCCTTATTAGTAAGATTTTGGCAGAATGAGTTACACGACACCCCGGACGTTGATGTGGCCGCGGTGGGTGACGTGGACTGGCCGCCAGGCTTTGGTCCGATGCAAGCGGAACCAAGTACACCGCCGCACTTCGGACGCCAGCACGACGTCATGGATGCCGACACAGCCGCGTGTTTCACCCAGGCGGCGTGGATGCGGCCGCCTATCCTCGATCTGCAGACTCCCTCACCGTGCAGCTGAAGCAGTTCGCAAGCAAGGTTCTGCGTAAGGCGTTGTTGCCGTTGTTGCCTCTACTAGTGCAGAAGTGGCCGTCGCCAACGATGCCGCGGCACAGCGAGGATCGTCGCTCAGGCCGCTCGCGTTTCCCGGTTGTGAAACGGGGTAAGATATTGGTGATGTAGCGGATGATGTTCATCGATATATGCATGGAGCCCTCAACGGCGAAAAAGGAAGCCTACGACGACTACCTTGAGGATCTCAACTTCTCTCAAAAAGAGGCGCTGCAACAGCTCGTCACGGGGGAGAGAGGCCGAGGCGTCGAGGCGCTGGCTAACCGACGCGGCTGATCATTGGTGGCGACTAGGTAGTTCTTTTTTTGGTATAAAGGGAGTAAGAGTGTATTAGTTAGACAATATTGCACTCGAAGTGTAAAGTGAAACATACGCCCTACTTTTGAATGAATAAAGTGAAACATGGCACACTGAATGAATACTACTTCCTCCGTTCTAAATTGTAGTTCACTTTGGCTTTTCTAGATACATTGATTTTGATATGCACCTAGTTATACACTATGTCTAGATACATAGTAAAACAAATGGATCTAGAAAAGCTAAAAGTGAACTACAATTTGAAACGGATGGAGTACTATTTTTCACTGCCCATTCTGTTTCACGCTACATTTACTTACACCTTTCAAACAAGGTTACGTGTCCCTTGACTACGACTGAAAATAGATGATCGAATTCACTCAGGTTATTAACTTCACTGCTCACCACAACACCGGAGCCGTGATCTGCGCTGAGCATTGCATACCACTTTCGGAGGCCGTGCAGGGTGTGCTGGGTCCCTCCGATAAGTTTAAGTTCCTATCTATCACGAAGTAACGTGTCGGCCCTTCAGTTCGTGTGGGCTCCCGACCGAGCCTTCCCGCTGCCACGCACCCCGAAGGCCGCAACTTGGGTGAGAGGGCCGGCCGAGTGCTGCCGCACGCACCTCCTTGAAGGCTACAGCCTACACAGCCTGCTCAGACCGGCGGTTCCTCGCGAACACCGAATGCATGGCTGAAATCAACGGGTGTACTTTTGCTCTGCATTGCACATGCTATTTTATTGAGTCCACTACACCCAATGTCAAATGGTGATGGTATTCTTCATCTTCTAATGCTCTTCATTTGTAAACTAGAGATTCAGGATCTATCTAATGTATAGTAACATGAGAGTTCAAAAAGTTATGAAACTTTATAGTTGACAACTTTTTCATTTAAAAATATCATGTGGTCTTAATCGGGCAAATAGGTCTTTTAGCCACCCACCTCGGATTTAAAAACCACCAAAATGAACGTTGTAGATCTTGAAAAGTTATGAAACTTTGTAGTTAATCACTTTTTATTTGAATTCGTTTAAAAACCTCAACGATTAATTTACAGTCGGATTAGCATAATACTTGGAGAACCAAAACAGATTATAGAAATTGATGAAAAAGGGAGGGTACGTGCGAGGGAGGGCATAGATTCAAATCCGCGTAGCGCGTGATTTTGGCTTAAAAAATGCTATGACTTGTGATTTTTATCTTTTTTTAAATAAAAATGTCTAGAAGCCTTTCAAGAATAATTTAGCTACAAAACTTTATTCAAAGATGATGTTGCATAGTTCCATTAAAAAAAAGATGTTACATAGAGAAGAACTTATGTGAAGCTGCTCATAAAAATTGTTCCAACTAAGAAGTTTGTTAAAAAAACAACTTACCTACGTGAATTATTAATGTTAGGTGTCTGAAGTTTTGCATCTAATCAAGAAATGACTCACGTTCATTGGATCTAAATCAGATGGCCTTGAGCTTGTTTTTCGTTTGTTTTCTTCAGTTGTTAGGTGCATTTGGTCTTGGGGTTTTCAGGCGCCTGCACTGTAGGAAACCTGAATTATTAAAGTTGAGAAAATTTCTACAATAATATACTTGGTGGTGGAAAGTTTGTAGTACGAACTGCGTAAGTACACGCAAAGGTACTATTCCCCGTACGGCCAAGGAACGAGCTCTGGTTTCCCGAGGAAAGGAGGGGACGTGCTGCATGTCTGACCGGAATAAACACAAGCACAAGCTGTTCCAGTGGCCAAGATGCTGAAACTGAACTTGGGTACAGTATGATCGAGTCATTTTAACGAATCTCTTGCAACCAACCAAATGAATTATACTGCAAAATATTCTTTCACACCAAAGAATCGATCGGTATAAACAATGAATGAGACTATATATATAACCTGTACGTCGTCTAGTGCTCTGATCGGCATCGCAATCAAAGTGCACCGTGGTTTAGCCCATCTCTACGCTTGTGCCTACGGCATGGAGCACTCGGGCGGGACGCCCTGCGGGAAGCGTTTGGTGTCCGCGCAGTAGTCGTACACCATGTAGTTGTCCCGCGCCCATTTCATCGACTGCTGCGCCGCCGCGTCCATCTGCTGCCCGTACCCGCCGCTCATCGACGCCGGCGGCGGCGCTGCGGTGGCCGTGAAGTTGCGGTACTGCGCCACGAAGGGCGCCAGCGACCAGTCCGTCTTGACGCGGCCGCCCTGCGTGGCCCAGTCCTCGGCGTCCCACAGCGAGAGCCGTACAGGCGCATCTGCTGCGACGACGGGTACGGCACGCCCCGGTCCGCGTGGTTCTTGAACTCCCGGATCGGCGTCCCGTCCACCAGCACACTGCATATGGCGGCATCATGGAGAGCGAGTGAGGATTGACTGATCGGCGGCGGCGTCGGCAATGGTATGTGGCGTCTGCGCGCCGGCCGGCGAATGCGAATGCTTACAGGATGTGCTGCTGCGTCCACTCGATGGAGTAGGTGTGGAAGTCGGTGGTGGGGTCGAACCAGAGGTGGAACTGCTGCTCCCTGCTGCCATTGCCGTAGGCGTACACGTTGGTGTGCAGCGTGTAGGGCTGCCCGCTCACGTTGCCCAGGAACTCGAGGTCGACCTCATCGTGGACCTCCCATGGCCCTTCCGAGATGAACTGCACGCACACACCACCATCAGAACCACGTTGTCACAGGTTGAGCCAGCAGAGATCGATCGATCATCGTGCGTGCATGCATTGCTGAAACTGAAACGGAAGGCCGAGAAGGAAGGAAGGAAGGTGTGCTTACGTAGAAGGTGGTGACGGTGCCGGCGGAGTTGTTGGGGACGAGCTTGATCTGCACGTCGGCGCGCGCGAACAGGTACGTGTCCTTGGAGCGGAACCCGGAGCCGGAGGTGTGGTCGAGCGACAGCGACAGCACCTGTCCGTCGGGCGAGACGCTCCCGCGCCCGTCGCCCCACGTCACCTCCAGGCCGTCGTCGACCCTGCCCTCCCCGGCGGTGCAGAGCCCCAGGAGCAGCGCCAGCTGCACGCATGCCCTCCTCGAGCTAAAACCAGCGCTCGCCATTGCTTGAATCTAGCCTCTCACGAAAGAGCTCTTGTGTGGGGTGAAGGGGAAGAGCTTGGTGATGATGGATACAAGATCTTGGTGCTGATGGATGATAATGCGTGTGTCGCCACGAGGCTTATATAGACAGGGCAGGGCAGGCCAGAGCAGAGCATGGCGCGTTTGGCGGATGATCGAGGCGCATGTTCGCGTCTCGTTCCGGGAGTCCGTCCGCCGGCTGGCGACAGCGTGGCCGTGCGCCTGCCTGTCGTGGAGGAAGCCAGTGCGTGCGAGGGCGAGAGGTCCCGGTGTGCCGAACGCGCGGGGACATGAAGGCACCACAAAGAAGGGGCTGCGCCTGGCCTGGCACGCGGTTTTTCTGAATCCGGGTCGTGTTGCTTTCGCCGCGTCGTCCACGTCCAGCTAGCTGACGACCAGAGTCCTAGACGCAGGATCAGGAAGCAGCACCGGCGGGCGGGCGAACCACCGGCTTGAATGCCGCGGGCGGCTGGCGGCCAACTGGAAGCGATTTGTGATGATTTCACGCGTGGGCCGTGGAAGCGATTTGAACCTGAACAAATTACGTACAAAAATCTGTAAACGTGACTGGAGGTTATAGTGTCCTGATGGATGATCTCTCCTCTCGTGACCATGGAGCACCGAGTGTCAATTTGCCACCGACCCGCTCAAACTGGCCGCGCCGGTGAGGCAGTGACCGAGAACTTACAGGCATGCAGCGCAGGCGGACTCTTTTGGGCTTGGACCACTAGTACTTCTTCCTTGTCGTCGGCCAGCTGGCAAGTATAGGCCGCTTGCTCCATTTTGGGCTTTTTTGGTGCCGTTGGGCCGCCGCCTAGTGCAAGTATAGGCTGTCTAGTAGGACCTACGAAGCAGTAGTGTACTAAAAAAAACACTTCCTCTAAAAACAAATAAAAAGAAAAACTAGACTAGTGTAACATTTCCGTCCTTCTTAAAAATTAAAAACATTGGCGTCCTTTTTCTCTATCGTTTTCTTCCTCTGAAATAACAGTCACCTATTCCAAGCGCTCTGAATACTACAAGAGGACAGGTTTAATAGAATTTCTTCTACTTCTCCGGAGGTGAAGATGAGTCATCAATTCATGGAGATAACGATCAGTGATGCTTAATGGAATTGTGCTTCTTCTAGTGTCCTAACTAGAGGAATGAGTGTGTTCGTGCACTATGTACCTTGACTTAATGTGCAGGTGTTGAGTGTATCATTGTGGTCGACAATGGTGGCAAAGGTTAAGGGAGGGGTTCCATCCGACAAACCATATATTTGCGGTCAAGGATATAGACAGAGGCTTGGACCAAGCAACCAAGACTAGGGGACGCATTGTAAACGACTTGGGCACCACGACAAGCGGAGTCATTAGAGCAAGTCAAGAGATGTGTGCATAGTTACAAGGTGACCAGCCATGTTGAGAAAAATCGAGCCACGTGTCGACATTGTTTAGGTTGTTGCATAAAGGCTATGCAACCATTGCGGGTTGGTGATTCAACGTCAAAAGCCGTAGGGGCGAAATGGGTTTCTTGTTCCCTTTTAGAGTTCATCATGTTGTTGTTGTGAAGCCTTGCAGTTCATATGTTGGGTTCAATAGAATATGCAGCTTAATCATTTTTTTTTTTTTTTTGTACCATCGGTTCTCTAGAACTCTACGTGTGTGTTGCTTCGTTGTTTCCTTGCACTGCCCTTAGGTTGTTTTTGGAATCGATTGGTGAGCCTTTTTCTTTAGGAAATTGGCCATGCGTCGCGTGGATGTCTTCAGAAACCCTGTGGTACCTCGACCAATCTTATGAAGGCATAGCACCTAATAATATTATGCCTCATAATGTTAAGGTTGTGTCAAGTCGGGCCATCGAGGGCTATATATATATATACACCACTCATGCCTCGCATCGATCAACCGCCACGTCAGCTACCAATTCTTGTAATTTAATTCATCCATTCCAAATTATTATATATATAAGTCTTTCTAACTTTTTTTATAATTTGTAAACCATCAAATTTTTTCTCAATTATTGTAAAATATTTCTAATTTAAAACCGAGGGAGTACACTATGCATGCTTCACATAGTTTCTGCACCCCAGTGCGAAACTAATAACTTGGCGTCGCGTAGGATGTGCATTGCTTGTTCGCTTAACCTTTCGCAAGTCAGCCACAGATCTGCTTAGTCTCCGTTCGATGAGGTCCCCATCAGCGAAGTCAAACATCAGTTCACTGTCAACTAAACAGCCACACTAAGAGACAGCTTAGCATTGACCATTGAGGGGAGTACCCAAGCACACAGACACAGCTGTTTAACCCATCTGGCTTCACTAAATTTCATTGACGAGAAGCAGATCTGATCGAGTTGAGGTGTGTACACGCTATAGCTTGCAGGGTCAGGTCAGCATATACTGTATATAGCAATATACTGGTTTAACGAGATCTAGCCAACCAGGACAGCCGGACTAGGGCTCGATCGATTTGAGGTATATCTCACCATCTATATGCTGCGCCGAACGAAGTACAAGTACTCGCCCCTAATACATGTGCACGATGTGACGACCGGGCCGGCATTTTACGCTAAGTATACGTTTTGGCCGGCCGGAGGTTGGATAGATCGATCCACAATGCAAGCAAGGTTTCTGTACTACTCGATCTCGGCCTGCCAGCCTGACATTCGATTCCTCACTTGCGTTTGCCGCCCCCTCCTCCTCAAATTCCACTAGGTGCGCACGCGGCCGTCGTCAGCTCATTTCCCTCGCCACCTTCGTCTCCCATCTTCAGTTCCATTGACTCTCCCTATAAATAAACAGACCTCTGACCTCTCCACAGTGCGTGGGAGCTAGCTAGCTAGAGGCCCAGAAGCCAGAAGATAGCTACTAGCTAGCCACGCCAGTTAGTCTCATTCCAAGCTCACAACCTAGCAAGCTAGCTAGCTAGCCATGGCGGCATTGCTTTGCAGCCCCAGCAAGCTCCGGCGAAGCAGCATGCTTCTCGTCGGTGTAGCGCTGATTCTAGGGATGCAGCTGAACCTGAGCGCGGCGACCCTGGACGAGGACATCGAGCTCATCTGGGGCACAAAGCACACCTACTTCTTCATGGACGGCGATGCCGAGACGCTGGCGCTGTCCCTGGACGACGAGCAGGGCTCTTGCTTCCGGTCAAAGGACATGTACCTCTACGGCACCATCAGCTTGGATATCAAGCTCGTCGACGGCAACTCCGCCGGCGTGGTCGCCACCGCCTACGTAAGATCTCGCTCTTTCGTTCTAAGTCTCCCGCCTTTGGTTTCTCACTTCTCAGGCTGGTTTGGCATGCCAGTCATCAGTAGTACACTTAGTTTCCAAACAAAAATTCAACGGAGAGATGCATGCACATGACATGCGGCCAGTGTGTGTTTTTCAACGGCGCGCGAGATCTAGACTAGAGCCGCATGCGGCATGCACATGCCAGTGTGCGTCGAGGAGAATTGACTTTTTGACACGTGGAATCTTTCGATGCGCGTGTGCTATGCAGACCATCTCCGAAGGCCCGTGGTCGTATCACGACGAGATCGACCTCGAGTTCCTCGGCAATGAAACCGGGCAGCCAATCACGCTCCACACCAACATCTTCGTCAACGGCGTCGGCGGCCGTGAGCAGCAGTTCCACCTCTGGTTCGACCCCAGCGCCGACTACCACACCTACACCATCGAGTGGAACCCCAAGTACATCCTGTGAGTATACTACCTTGCCTTCCGGTGCATATATCTTCAGATTCACGTACTTTCAGGTTCAGCTAGCTCTTGGATCTATCACTGAATCTGTGACTAACTCAGTTATCATTATGATGCAATCTCGATCTGCAGGATCAGAGTGGACGGCAAGGCGATCCGGGCGTTCAAGAACTACGAGCAATACGGCGTGGCGTTCCCGACGTGGCAGCAGCAGCGTCTGTACGGCAGCCTGTGGGACGCGGACGAGTGGGCGACGCAGGGCGGGCGCATCAAGACCGACTGGTCGCAGGCGCCCTTCGTCGCCTACTACCGCAACTACACCTTCGCCTGGTGCCAGCCGTCGCCCGGCGTGTCGTGGTGCGGCGCCGAGCCCCAGAACTCGCCGCGCTTCGACCTGGACCAGAAGACGCTGGGCGAGCTGTGGTGGGCGAGCCAGTACAGGATCTACGACTACTGCACCGACCACAAGAGGTTCAACGAGTCCGACTTCCCCAAGGAGTGCTCGCTGCAACGACAAGGACTGTGATTGCATTGGTGTGGTGGCCAATTCATTCATTGAGCTAGGGCGATCGATCGGTTTGAGAGCTCGATTCGCTGATATATTACTAGTTTGATTTTGTACATCTGATGATGAAGAACACAGGTACGAGTACAATTTTGATTCTTTATTAGATTGGTGATGAGTGTTGGTCTTCTCGGGCGGCTGCTTCAATTCTTCCCGGGTCATTCAGATGTATCAAGATTTCTCTGACAGAGTTGTGATTTGCTTTAGCATTGGTTCGTCATGTAAACTCATAAATAGCTTCCACATTATGTTATTGTTCCGAGAAACCATACGTTATAATTCATTGATATATCATCACTGCTGCTTCAGCATGAATAGTCACACGTCTACAAACAGGAATAGTAGTACTGCTATTCACCCTTTTTCGTTATAAATCAGTGTGTCCAACAGCACATATTGACCGTTACTCCGTCCCGTCCTTTTTACCTAGCGTACAAAGCCAAATACTACCAGATACCAAGGAGCGTACGGAGGTACTTGCACGTAATAACTGTGTATCTGGCATTCTGATGTGATTGGTAGAAAATGAAGAGAAAATGCACATGATTGGATAAAAATTGTTCTATAAAATCTATCCATTGGAGCCATAATTTATATATATGGTGTCTATTGAAATTAATATGTATCGAAATTACATATAGTTTCTAGCATTAGAAATGCCCTTAGTGGTTGTGAGTTTCGTGTCATTCTGATGTACTCCATCCTGCTTTGCGAACAGAGGTACTTGCACGTAATAACTACGTATCTCGTGTAGACCTGATTTCTAACTTAGACATGGTTTCTACAATTTTGCTCACGCTCTTCAATAAATACCTTATCACATCAACAAAATGGTTAGGTGACAGTATAATCAATGTTTGTAGGGTGCTATACTCGGTCGCCCTGTCGGAACCGGCAACGTTGTTGCAGTAATTGTAGATAATGTAGTTGGCCCGCACCCACGCCTCAGCCCGAGGAAGGGGGCTAAGCCCCCCCCACACACACACACACCTTCTTTTGTATTGCGATATAAACTTTAGATGGTATTTATATCTTTGTTGTGTATACATTTTGACATGCATAGTTGTTGTCAGTTTGCACTGCTCCCTTATGCTCAAATCTGGGCTTCACCCCTGCTTATGGAACCCCAAAGGGCTCCTGGTTCTTGAACACGCACACAAGGACGCCGTCCACTGACCAGCTGCGATAACAATCGGACCGCTTATTTTAAACAATCAAGGATCGTGGTGGTCAGATTCTAGAGGTCGATCTATCGCTTTAATTCAATCTGGCCTGCAGCTAGGCTCATCTTAATCATGAAGGACTGATCAAAATTAAATAGGGTAAGATTTGGATCCACACTCATTAATTAATAAGCTTAATAATTTTGGTGAGATTTGATTCAGACGGCTAATTCAGGCCATTTCATCAGAATCTAGTGGCTAGTGTGTTTGACTTGTCACGCATAGAGAACGAAGCTGATTCTCCCTCTCTCTTTGACATTTTTCTTTTTGTTATGGCAGCTATCTTGACCATGTTAGATGAGGCGAGGTTTCTTCTTCTTCTCATGTGCGTCTTCACGCGTCTCCAGCTGTTCTAATTTACAGTTATTTTAAAAAAATGAACTTGCATGTGCTCCCCTCGTGCTTCGAATTCGAAATGTGCGAACTCCAAGGTACCGAGACACTCTGCACGTCCTCACAATCATTTGGCTTCAAGTTGCTGATCCTGTGCCGTTTCCGAGGAACCGACCGACAGTGTAGCCGTCGCCAAGAGAGATAAAAAGTAAACGGAAAATTCCAAATTACGCTAGGGTGTTTACGAGCAACCTGATTGGCAACTGATTTTGCTGCCGATGCAAGTTGAATGTTGGCATCTTTGCTGCAGGCTTTTGTGGGTTTGTACATTGTAAGGCTACGTTTGGCATAGCTCAGCTTTACTTGTAAAGTTATTTTTTTAGAGAAAAATTTATCTGCTTAATGAAAAATGAGTAAAAGGCCCGTTATGATAAGCTACTATCACCAACAGTTTTATTCATATGAGACAATTTTATACATATGAGACAGTTAGGATAAGCTACTTTTTTTAGCTCTCTCCCATTCTATTCTTTTTGTGTGAGAGGGAGACATGAAGCTTTTTTTTAAAAAAAGTTGTTTGGTAAAAAAAAAACAAAAAGCTCACAACGCCTCATGAAGTTGTTATGAACTGTGCCAAACAGACCCTAAGTTTAAATACATTGATGTAGTCCTAGTCCATTTAATCCGATGTTTTATAGGGATCCAAATATCCAACACTACATTCGTGTAAAGATTTGTGCCGGATGATATTGGTGGGGTATATACAGTATGTGAAATTTAAGAGTTTTTCATTTCTCTTTTGTTTTAAAAAAAGAATTTTTTCCTTTAAAAATATATATTCAAGAGTTTTATAGCCTCCAACACATTGTTTTTTTGCTTATATCTTAGTCACAGGTAGTTTACATTTAAATTATATTAGTTAATTAAATTTGCACATGAATTACAACCACTTTTTTGGTGTTTGTTTAGAAATCTATGATATTGAAAAAAATAGAGTGCGAACCATCAACCGCTGGGAGCTCCCGATGGGGGCGACGCCTCGACGCCTTGTCTGCGCGTCCACCCCGCCGCCGGGCCGCCCGCCCGCCGGTCCTAGCTCCTCCTCCACCTCCGGCAATAGATCCAGGGACCCCCTCACCGCGGCTCCACACTTTGGGTCGGGATGGAGGAGATCGGAGCTTCACCAGCGCCCCAGCCGCCAGCGACTCGCGGACTCGCCGCGGCGCCGCCGCTTTCTTCCCCACGGCCGCCGCTGCCGGGTATGAGCGCCGCCAGGCTCGGGAGGCCTCTTCCCCCATCCCCTCGAGCGCGGCGTGGATGCTCGCGAGCGCCGCCAGAGCCGCCGCCGCTCTCGCCGGTCCCTCCAAGTCGCAGCCACCGCCAACTCACCGCAGCCGGGCTGCCGCCGCCGTCGGGGTCGCGAAGCGCCCGGGGTTGAGCTCTCCCGCTGCGGCACTCGCTCCTCCCCTCAACTCCGCTGCGGGCGGCCCGGGCCCGTGCGCCGACCTTCTCGCGGGGCCTCGGGCGGGAGACCCCCGACGCCGGCAGTCGCTGGCCGCCTCCCCATCCTCGCCGCTTCGCTGGGTCGGGCCACTACCCGACGCTCATCCTCGTCGCGCCTTCCGCGATCGTGCTCGCCGCCGTCCCTCCGTCTGCCTCTCCGGCGACGGCCGCCGTCGACCGCCGCCCGCCCGCCTCGGTGGGGGAGGGCTCGATGGGGATGACGGCCTCGACGACTGGAGGATGGTGAGGTCGCCCCTGCACGCCGCCACCGCTCCCATCAGCGCCGCTTGTATTCTCCCCTCCGCTGCCCCCGACGCTGGGCTGCAATGGAGTGGTGCTTTTTGCCATCGACGCCCGCCACGTTGGTCACCGCCGGGCGGCTGCACCACACTCTCGGTGGCTACGGGGCTGTCGCCGCGACGCTCGAGCAGCGTAGGGCGCCGCTCGGCCCGAGTCGAAGCGGGGACGCCGCTGCCCGTCCGGCTGCTACGCTGCTGCCGATGCCGGGAGCTCTGCTGCGCGCCCTGCCATATGCTGCCGCCGGCGAGGTCGGGCTCGCCCCGTCGCGGCGGTAGATCCTCGCGGTCGGATCCACGGCCTCGACGGCATGCTTTCGCCGGGTAGGTCCGGGCCGCGGCCATCCTCGTGCGCTCGCTCGCACCGAGACCGCTCGCCGCTCTCCTTCCCCAGCCTACCGGTGTTCGGCGGCCGCGCAGTAAGCGCCCTTTTCCGGATGCGGCGCCTTTACTTCCCCTCCACCGAAGATCCAAGGAAATGCGTTGGGTGGACAACTTCTCCGACCGCCGACGAGGAGGACTTCGACGTTGTGTCGAAGCCCCCACCGTCGTGGCGGCGCGCTCGCCGCTCTACTCCCTCGCATGGTGTGGGGCGCTCCCTGCGGTGGCTATGCCGACCTTCGTGCCTCCGGGCGCCGCGGCTGTTGGACGCCATGACGACCTCCGCGCTCGGGCACCGCTGTCGTCGGCGTGGCGGGCCGCCGCCGCCGCCACGGCCGGGCATCAGCGGTCCACGGCGCCTCGCCGCCGTAGGGAGGGTGCGGACGCGTGCGTACGCGCGAGTTATCGCGGGTCTCTCAGCCGCGGCGCCGCAGCCGCCGTGGTGCCTCGCGCTCTTGCGGCTGTCCCGCGGTAGGTCGCGTCCCGCACACCTCGCGGCAATTCACGCCATCGTGCCGCAGTGGCTACCTAGAGCAGGGGTTCTACCACCGCCGGTGGGAGATCTTGTCGACGCAGATGGCTTCACCCTCGCATCGCTGGGCGTAGGCGGGGCCGCCGTGCCTTTTTCATGCCTTCTTCGTATTTTTTTTGGATGGTGGCGTGGTAGGCGATGGCGACTTTATTTTTCTTCTTTTTTTGAGGGGGTTGCGAGCACGTTCCTCCTCCTTCTTGGCGAGAAATGTGTACAACTTTCTCTTTGGTTTTCGTCGCGTCTGCGTTCTGGGGTCCTTTTAAGCCTTATTTGTTGTCTTTGCTTGGGGTTCAACCTTTTCTTTTCACGAGGGGCCCGTTCTTCTCCCCGCCTTGGTTCTCGATCATCTTCTCGATGAGCGCTTACCTTTCTCAACGGTGAGGGATAAGAACGCCCCTCCCGAGAGTTTGGCAGATCTATGTGGCTCCTTCGACATGGTCGTGAAGACCATTGTAGAAGTTCTTAAGGACGAGCCACTTCTCCATGCCATGGTGCGGCAAAAGCGAGGATGTACTCTTGCAGCCTCTCCCACCCCCGTATGGGTTCCATTGCCGCCTCGCTGAAAATTAGAAATTCTTACCCGCAGGCGTTGGTTTTGCCATTGGGAAGAACCTTTGCGAGGAATGCGGTGGAGCATTTACTCCAAGTCTTGACAAATTCCCTTGTCCTTGTAGAACCATTGCTTCGCTTCCCCACAAGGGAGAAGGAAACAAGCGAGCCTGACAGCATCCGCTCAACGCCCTGATGACGATTGTGTCGCATGCGGCCCAAGAAGTTCGGAGATGAGCATTTGCGCCCTCGCTTGGCGCCCACGTAATGGACTTGCTTGTACCATCGTGATGAGGCCGCCCTTATCTCAAAGTTCTTGTCGCCCAAGTTGACACGGGGGGCCAATCGACATTGCCCACGACGGGACAGAGTAGTCACAGAGTGTCTTGGTGGCCATGAGTGTTGATGAAGATGGTACTTGGATGATAGGTGCAACCTCCTCGGGAGTGATGACAGAAGAGTGGCCTCGAGCCCTACTCCTTCGGAAAGCAGCCTCTCTAGATCGCCGACGGTTATTCGGCAAAGTTAAGACCAAATACACTATCCCCTCGCTTTTCATCCACAAATGTGAAGAAAACAAAAAGAGTTATCCCGCAAAAGATTAAGGCTATCATCCATACAAGTGGTTATGATCATCTTTATTAATATTTTTTTTTCTTTTAACCTTGCCCTCCCCGCAAGAACGGCGCTTAGAAATGCTTGTTGGCGCTTTCTTAACGCAATCACTAAGAATAAATATTATCCTTAATGATAACGCCGAGAGCGCCGTGATAGATAAATTGAATATTGCAAGGGTCAACCCGCAAGTTTACGGATCTATCATCGTAGCATTTCACCCGGAGTATTCCGGGTATCGCTCATTTATATTTTCCCATGGGAAGGCAGTTTAGATTTAATATGATGATGATAGCCCACAATGTATGTATGGATAGCCACTAATCATGTACAGGGGTAAGTGACAATAATATTGGAGATAGTGGTGACACACACACTTCTTGAGCACTAGAAGGAATAAATAGGAAATAACAAGAAAGGGAAAATCTATGTTGAGTTGGCTATTCTAATATCGCCAATGCGCCGACTATAGTCTACATATGTCATTCATGGTTCATTGCGTAGATGGGCCAAAGTGATGAGGAGATGCTGCGCCTCTGGGCCGTATATGCCACCGGTGACACTTGATAAGACTCAACCCGACACCGGGACGTGGAGGAGTGCCGGACGGACGAACGTAGTTGCCACCATCTCGCCGCCTACCTCACTACCGTGGGATGCCTATATTTCCCAGGATGATTCTCTATAGACCTAAGCACCACGCTTACGCTTATAGAAAACTACCTAAACCCCCTAGGTACCCCCGACCCTACGGATCGACATGGCAAGAGTAAAGGTAAACCCGAAGGTACACCGGCATCGTCACCCGAAGCTTAGTTCTACTACGCTCCAAGAACGATATATGATTCAATTAGCCTAAAGTTAGTCATGTTAAATTTCACATCATACTAACTATACTCTAGTTGGCACAATATGAATATAACATGAGGATAACTATACTCTAGTTCATATGCATTGTGATATAAATAATGAGACTTGAATAAAAGAAAGAACTTCATAGTAAATTACCAAAAGATCCTTCCAAGGAGACAAGCCCTCCTTGAAGCTTTTGCCTAACTCAAATCCTACTACTAAACTAATGAAGTGGAGAGAGTAGAGCTCA
Source organism: Hyparrhenia diplandra (assembly GCA_015847255.1). Lineage (NCBI taxonomy): Eukaryota > Viridiplantae > Streptophyta > Magnoliopsida > Poales > Poaceae > Hyparrhenia > Hyparrhenia diplandra. The sequence continues at coordinate 6,164 of JADLZK010011443.1, read as the reverse complement.
AGGTGAGGATGTAACAATGTGTAATGTGTTGTGTGTGTGTGTGTGTGTGTTACAAGTGAGGGGGGTGCCTCTCTTTATATAGTGGAGAGGAGAAGTGAATGGAGGGCTCTCCTTGCTTCGAGGTCTTCTTGGCGGAACGAAACTTTGCACCGCATGCAACCGCCGCGTGAAGACCGGTCCAAACCGCTAGAGAAAGGGCGCAAATTTTGGCGAAAATTTTGCGCCGCCCAAGCGCCCGGCCGGCCCATGGGCTGGGCCTCCCGCCCCTTCCTTCTCTGCGCGCGTTTTGTCCTTCAAATGTTGGACCTATGATGGTGCATGGGCCAAATTGTGCGCTGGGTTTGGTCCTCTTGATTGATCCACTCCTACGTCTTTTATTCAATACGCTTTCTAATTTATTTGGCGACTTTGTACTGTTTTCCACTCTTATACCAAGCAAAACATAATTTCTACGAATACAAGTGGAACTAGGTTAGAAGTAAAGGTATATGTAACATAAGTTTGCCCCTTTCTCATGAATTGGATAAAGGTTGGCGGTATAATATACTGATAATGACCGCTAACAGCTGCAAGCAGAGCGGCGTCCCCGCTAACAAGTGGGAGGGGCGCCCGGACAATGCCGGGCTCATCCACACCCGACGACGCTGGTGACCGAAGCGGCCGCTTGGACACTTCCGGGGACACGTGTTTACTACAAATGCCGGGCCGTGGCGCTGCCCTCTTCCCCCCGCAGCGGTGCTCAATTAAGAGGTGCTCGCCCAGCGGTCGCCTCGGCACCGGTGACCACCGCTTCGGCCACCCCTACACCGCTCTTTTTAGTCTCATCTAGTTTACTTACTAGTTACACCACTCTAAGCTCCACCGTTCCGGGGTGATTTGTGTTAGTGTGCCCCCCTACCAAGTGTTCCCAGTGCCCTCGCTAGGGCACTCGCGAGGATGTAAACTTAAACTCCTTTTCCTCTTAATGCAACGGGCTAAAGTGCCCGGTTTCGAAAAAAAAAAAATAGAGTGCTAGAACCTCAACTCCTAATGTTTTATTAGCACAGAGGGAGTTTACTCAAAAAAAAGCATGAGGGATTTTATTTGAGCCATATGCATAAACAAGCCTTTTATAATACTCAGATCATATAAACACTCACTAAGTAAAAATCACGTACGATATTTTTGGAAGGTTCTCAATACCCCAATTTTGATGGCTTCAAATTTTCCAAGGTGTTGCTAAGCATATAAGGTTCAACCCTTCAGCTGGGTATGTTAATTATGGATACAATGTATGCTCTCTTTTTAAAAAAAAAAAAACTTGGCTTGTACGTAACAATTTTAGGATGGACAATTCATTAATCTTTTCGAAACACATGTTTTAGCAAAAAAAAAAAAAACATGAACAAGTGACAGGTGGTGTTATGCCGTTTCATATAGTAGAATTTTTGTAGTACAGAAGCTAAGCTAATCTAATCTAACTCAAGATCTAAAAGTGGATGGCTTGCTTAAGAGACTAATATGTATATTTTTTTTTTCGTGAAGTCTTTTTCTTTATAGAGAATACTTTTTATCTTTATAGTAGAAATACTTTTGACTTTTTTGCACGTTTGCAATAGGCCGAATCAGGGTCCATATACAATTTGTCCCATGGTCGCTTTGTTCTGGGCTTCATGATAGAGCAGCCCATTTGTTTCATCGGCCTGTGAAGGCCCAGAACTAGTACCCCGCTGCTGTGTGTTGACGAGGTGGGCGAGGGGGTGAGCACCGAGGAAGAAGACAATGGAGTGGCCGCCACCGTCGACTTCACCGTCGCCGTCTCTGGTGGTGCGCAGCCCCAGGCAGACGGTCAGCCTGATCCGCAATCGACGACCCCACCGCGACTGGGACGCCTCCTCTAGGTCCCCTCCTTCGCCGCCCGCGACCACGGGCCCAAGCCATCGGAGGTGTACGGTTTCGTCGGATCCATCACCACCGTCATCGCAACCGCCGTTTACCTCGCCTGGGCATACACGCCTGAGCCTGTCCTCCGGTCGCTCGGCATCACCTACTACCCTAGCAAGTACGTATGAAACATTTCTCCCCAACGCCCCATTCCTGTCCATAACTTTTCTTCTTTCGTTTTGGTTTTTGCTCTTGCTGTCTGAGTAAAACCTATATCTTTCAACATCACCGATAGACAGTTAGGTTCCAGTTCAAGATGAAATCAAATGAATCTTGAATTTCATAAATGTGTGTCATCGACAACACTGGTTCTTGTATGTATATTAATTATCGCTTAGAAATCTGCCTCGATCTGGACGGGTGTCTCTTGCTGTAGTTGATTGATGGTGTTCTTACCAGTGTTGGTGACAATTTCGTTCAGGTATTGCACTGGCGGTGCCATCGTTTGTCATTGTGGCTGTGGTGCTGTCCATGGGCATCTACATGGGTCTCAACTTCGTTGCCACTCCTCCCCCGACTTCATTCAGTACTGTCTTCGGTGAGACTGAATCCTCTTCCTTTTTCAAATGATTGTATTGTTTTGCAAATTCTAGTTTTTACATATTGCCCTTTTCATCTTGTTGTTGTTGCAATGATTGTTTCACAGATGAAAACAGTCGGGAGCGCACGACGTTTTCTCCGGCGATTGAGGAGGAGAGGCCCATCGAACCTATCTCAGACATTAGCATTGATCAGATCAACAGTCTTATGTTTGGTGATAAATGATTTCTCCATGTGGAATATGAGTTTATCATGGAGCTCTAGATTGGAAACAGTAGCAACATGAAGGAAGTTCCATGACAACCTGAACTTTCGTATTGCCTGCATAAACAATTCAACGAACCCAGACATTAGGACTGATCAAATCAAATCTTATGGTTGATGATAGATTGATGATGACTCTCGTTGGGGTGTGAGTTTACAACAGAGTGTGCCAGATCGGAAACATGAAGGAAAAATCCACATCGAGTGAAACTTTCATATTGACTGCAAGCATAACCAATCCACTGCAAGCATAACCAACCCAGGAACCTCCTGTTTTTCCCCTGCAATTATAACTTGTGTTGTGAAGTTGTTATCAAAAAAAAAAAACTTGTGTTGTAGTAATATGATACACTGTAGTAGACTAGTAGTGCTCCTTTTTGTTGTTGTTGTTGTTGCTGCTGTAGTGGAGCTGTTGCGTGCACAAACTGTTATTCTTCTGAACTGAAAGGCTTCATCCGCGCCTTGGGGGCTATTGGTTTGAAGAATTGTAGTCTTCGATCATTTCCACACTTTTTTAAAAAAAAATGAATGACTAAATGGAATAAGTTAATCCATATACCATACCAAAAGCTTCAGAATCTCTAGAAGGAATCACAAAACATTTTTCACCGGTGTTGTTGAAGGGTTTTGCAGTTCCATATGTACGGGTGTACCCACTGGCCTGTTAGCTCAACAACAAGATTACAAGGTCAACACAAAAACAAATCTAACTTTGTGCTAATAAAATTAAGACAGGCACATGAGGTTCTACTTCTAGCACACTAATTTTGACGCTGTCAGCTGCTTTTGAAGTAGCTGAACATGGTGTAGATTGTCTGCAGCATCGACGGCACGAAGATGAAAGGGCGGCAGCGGCGGCCAGCGAGACGGCCACCCACGGCGACGGGAAGAAGTGCAGCACGAACCCTCCACACCAATCGCTGACACGCCGGCCCCGGTGACACGCCACGGCCTCAAGCATCTCGCCGTACTCGTCAGGAAGCCGCGCCCCCGACGGTCTCCGCACCGAGCTCTCCCGAACAGGGCCACCAGCTCGGCGTCCGTGCGCCGCGTGGTGGCAAGGACCCCCTCGCTTGCGGAGCATGCCCGCGTCCTGCTGACAGCGGACCAGGCCCCTCCAGCCGCGCCACGTGCACCGTCACGCACGCGCCGTGCGCCCAGTAGAAGTGCTTCTCGAATGCCAGAAGGTTATGGAGCACCGCCGCGGTGTACTCGTGGATGTGGGAAGCACGGGACGCTCATCACGGCCACGGGGCTCGCTGGGAGTCGCCAGAAGCACATGTCCAGGTCGCCGCACCTCGACGGCGCCTCGCGGAACCACACCGCTGACCTCCGAAGCTCCATGGCGCAGGGGAACAGCCGCTCCGATTCCTTCTTGATCTTGAGGAGCTTCCGTGGCGTCGAGAGGACGAAGTACTTGTTCTTGGGCACGCGGGACCAGTGGAAGAGGTGCAGGACGTGATGGAACCCGTCGACGGCGCCCACGCTGTCGCCGGCGCGGCGCGCGCGCGCGCTTGGGGCACAGGTCGTCGAAGCACCCGAGCACGAGCTCCTCGATGGAGCTCCGGAGCCTGATCTCGGGCACGACGCGGCGAGAAGCTTGACGGCTCTGAAGGGGACCTGGTTCTCGAGCACGAGCATGTCGAGCTTGATGTCGTCGGCGTGCTGCGCCACGGCCATGTGCAGTATGAAGTAGTCCTTGCAGATGGACCACGCCCGCGTCACGCTGTCGGCGGTGTCGCCTGTGCCGGTCTTGCTGAGCATCAAGCTTCACCACCAGGAGGAAGCAGCTGTCCAGCAGCAGCATCTGCAACAGCTTCCCCTCGTTGTCAAGAATCTCCATGGCGGCCTCGTCCGAGTCGCCGTCGGCGCTGAACTCATCGCGGAGGCGGTCGAGCTCCAGATAGAGCGCCGCGACGTAACCATCCACGTCGAGGCCGCACTTGTCCTGCAGGTACCTCGCGAACGGGAGCTTGGCGTCGTCGGGGAAGGGGAGGCCGCGGTCAGCGCGGTGGAACGGACCGATGGCCACGGCGCGCACCGCGTGCAGCGCCACCACGGGCTTCGCGCCGGGCGCACGGCCGGAAGATCGTTCCCGTCCTCGCCGAGGTACACAGCATGGGCGTCCGCGAGATGAGGTCTCGGAGCACCGCCGTGTTCACCGTAGCCGACGTGAGCTTGCGCAGCCACTTCTTCGGCTCCGCCACCGCCGCCGCCCATGCCTACCCGCTCCACGCCACCATCCTTCGTGCCAGTGGCCGCGCCCATGCTCGCATCCGGTGCGATGTCGACTCCAGGCGGTGATGGTTCCCTGCTTTGGCGATTTCTCTATCCATGTCATCTGCTGATTGGGAGTTCACCTGAATCATTTGGTAGTGGTCTAATTCAGAATCGAGTTTGCCACCACTTTTTGTACTCATCATGGCCATTCATCCTGACGGCAAAGAGCCCGAATGGCAGATGAAAGATCAGCGAAAGGTCGGCAAACCACCATAAAATAGAAACTGCAATTTAGCTGATCTCAACTGATAGAAATAGGCAAAGAAAAGAAATTTTCCTTTGTCGAACGTCAGTGGCAGTTTATACTTTACTCCGTATACTGTAAAAACAACAACGGGAAACACGAACAAGACACTTTTTGTGGGTCTCGATGTCACGTGCAGTCTGGTGTCATCATGATCCTCACGATCTACAGCTGATATCGACAAATCGTACTATTTCTTGGAAGATTTTTTATGCTTAACTTGTTCTGATTTTGATTATTCTCTGCCACCCAACCAACAAATGAGAGACACAGAAAACGACAGTGATAATTCTCTGTCACGCAAACCATCAAATGAGACACAGAAAACGACAGTGCTATTTTTGATATCAGCACAATTTCAGTATATTACCTACCATGAGCATCAGAAAGAACAACAGACGGGATCAAGGCAGATAAGAAATTAAGAAGAATGACTAACTTGCAGCCACCACATCATTTTCCCCAGATATAACCGTCTTTTTCTTATAGAAAATACAAAGACGATGTCAATTGCCTCTTTGTGAAATTGAAAGTCCTTGCTCCCTGCTGCTATTTTCAATGCTAACTTTTTTTTTTTTTAGAATTCTTCAACACTGACTATTAACAGTAACATTCGGAAATCCTTTTCTACATCATCTAAAAACTAGTTTTGAATCATGTCTCCTCAGTGGAGACGAAAGTCAGAATACTTCTGAGTTCATAAGCAAGAAGCTATGCACATTTCCAAATCATGTTCTTAATATTATGCCAGTTAAATTTATGTGATCACCAATTTTTTTGTTTGAACGTCAGGATGTCTTGAGACTGCTTGTTCAGCAGTCTTTTGTTGTGCTCTGGTGCAGGCCTTGGAGACATGGGAGATCCACCACCATGATCAGCAAACTAAAATAAACCATACAACCTTTCGATTAAC
>JADLZK010011442.1:0-160902 GCA_015847255.1 Hyparrhenia diplandra | reverse complement strand
CCGCCACGAGGACGCCAGCTGCCGCCGCCGCGCCCGCCGCCGCCGGTCCGCGCCGCGAGACGAGGGAGAGAAGTGGGAGTTAGGGTTTAGAGTGTAGAGGGGGTTTAGTGTATATACCTCGTATATATACCAGGACCTGTTATTGGGCTTCAATGGGCTTTCAAGTTTCTGATTTGGGCTCTGATTTACGGTGGCGGTTTTTTTATAAAAACCGCCACGGTTGAAAGGTCCTAATGGCTAGAGGGGGGGGTGAATAGCCTATTAAAAATTCTACAAACAACACTAAGCAAGGCGGTTAGTAAATAAGACGGCGTAGCGAATAAGCAAATGCTTCAAACTAATTACGCAAGCCTCCTAGCAATTCTAGCAATTCTAATGTCTCTGATCACAAGCAATGGCTAGGTTGCTAAGTTACTCCTAGGTGGACAAGATATACTAACTAATTCTACCACTAGGAGCTAACAAGGCTAAGCTAACTAAACAAGCTACACAACACTAAGCACCCTAACAAGATATACTACGAAAGTAATGCAAGAGGTGCTAGAATACAATACCACCGGTGTAGTGTCGAGGTTGTAGCCAATCACCGTGATCACCAAGAAATCTCCAACGAGCGAGAACAAGTGACACGATGATTTTTACCGAGGTTCACGTGCTTGCCTAAGACGCTAAGTCCTTGTTGTGGCGACACACTCACTTGACGTGTGCTAAGCTTAATGGCGGTGCCAAAACCCCTATGGGCGCTCAAGCAAACGATCACAAGAGAGGGTCCAACAAGCCACGAGCAATCCACTAGTGCTCCTTTTCGCGAATCTCCCGCGGGGTAAGGAACGACCCCTCACAATCACCACCGGTGTGGCCTCAAACAATCTCCACTTGAGCTCAACACCGCCTCTTGCTCCAAGCCGCTAGGGAACCGGGCAAATTCCCAAGATAACAAGAATCCCGCGGCTTCTCCAAGGATGAAGTGCTTCTAAATGCAACCGATGCAAGCAATGCACTTCTATCTCTCTCAATCTCACCAAGAATCCGAATTAGTGATGAGGAGATGAGTGGAGAGGAGTCTCACAAGCTCACTAGCAAGTTAGAGTGTTCAAATGTGCAAGAGAGAGACTATGAAACCGGCCATCCAAGTATATATAGCCTCCTCCAAACAAAAGAGCCGTTGCCTTCAAATTGGGTGCTCTCTACGACCGACGCCGGACGACGCACGCATCACCGAGTCCGTCACGGGTCCGGTCGGTGCTTCCGGTCACTACCGACAAGCCATCGGCCCCACAAATGACAACTCCAACCACGCGTCCGGTCACGGGTTCGGTCAGCACCGGAAGCGTCCGGTCCGTTCCGATCGGCGTCCGGTGAAATCGTGCTGCAGAGCTCTCGCCGAGATGCACCGACCGGAGCCACCGGTCGGTCGTCGGGTCACCACCGAAAGCGTCCGGCCACTTCGTGATTCTTCTTCCTTTTCTTTTGCTCTTTGCTTCAAACTTGCTTCCTCTTGCCATAGGTTGCCAACACGTCAAGATGAACACGTTATCACCAATGTTAGCACGTCGAGATGTTAGTCAAGATCGAAGTTAGTGCTCTCATTGTCCTAAATGCAATATGCAAGTCAATTGGACCTAGAAGCACTTCATGCAAGGATTGTCGTGGCATCCCCTCTTGATAGTCGGCTATCTATCCTATAATATGATCACACACTCTATCGTGTCTTGATCACCGAAAGGAAAACCCTATCAAGTATACCTTTGCCTTGATCTCCTGGGTTCCTCTCAAGCCGATCACCGAGCTTGACGATCCATCATGTCCACCATCATTGTCCATGTTCATGATCATCATGCTCCTTGTCATCACCCTAATCCTATCTCAAGTCATACACTTAGAGCAAAGGATTAGTCCACAAGTGTGTCATCAATTTCCAAAACCAAACATGAGATTTCAACGGTTAATCGATTTACCGTGGCGGTCGGTTAATAAGAAATAATCGCCACAGTTAATCATGGTATTAACCGCGACGGTTTTCCAAATGTCCGCCACGGAAAATCATTTGGAAGCATCATGCAAAATCATTTATGTAGTAGTGAAAATAGCTCCAAAAAAAAAAAAAAAAAAAAGAGGAAAAATCTCAGATTTGGAGAAGGGAACAAGTTGTGCACGAATTTGATCCTAAGATTAGCTCGAGATGTCATTTTTTTTAAAAAAAAAGCGAAAGGAATGTGGGGGAGACCCCACAATACCTCAAACTTTTTATAAATAAAGAAGAAAAAGGGTGTTACAGTCGTCCGGACGTCGGCAACCGGAATAGGGCAAGGGCGGAACAACATCCCATCGTCTCTGCACTGGCGTCAATGACAACAACAATGGCGGGACCGAGGAGCAGAGAGGGCAGCACAACCAACAACATGAGCAGCAGGCTAGACGACAGTGGTGAGCAACGCCCAACAGCAATGTGCGTGCAGGGGCAATGATCCATGCACGACACAACGATGATGATCCGCGTGGGGCCTTCGAGGCTTCCTCGGATTGGCGGGATACTATCGTCGCTCCATCAACGATTTTGGCACATAATGGAATTCTTCTGGTTCGCTTCATCAACAATTTAGGCGTAGAATGGATTTCTTCTGTGTTTCTTTTCCTTGTTCGGGGTTAATGCACTTGAGTAGCACGCATGATGAGGTTGCTCCGTATAGCTTGTCCACGACTAGACCGTAGTTCTTGATTCTTCTTCTCATAATTCTGATTGCTTCTATCTTGTCTTCAGGTAATATGTTCTCTTTAGGTGTACCTATGGACCCTCTCCAAAGGTCGTTGGCGTTGGCTTCCCTACGCAGCGGTCGCTTTTCGGCGCTTGCGCAGGGTGAGAGCGCGTCAAGCCACCGGGCATCTCCACCGCCATTATCGACGCTATCATTTCCCCAAAGCCTCCGCGCCCCTTCATCGACCGCACCCTCCTCGACGTTGAGCGCGTCTACAACTTCCACGACCGTGACTTGGTCCGCGACGCCGTCTGGGACAACGCGCCATTCCGCAACAAGGGTGACCGCACCCTGGTCCGCGACGCTGTGGGGCAGCGCACCGTTTCATAATGAGGGCGACTGCACCTTGGTCCCGGACGCCGCCTGAGAGATGGCGCCATGCTGTGCCGACGGCGCCGACGCCTCGGGTCGTCTCCTCCTCGGTTTCCCCTCGCCGCACTTCGCCCGGTGAGTCGCACCTCCTCGCGCGCTGCCGCCAAGGCCATGGGCAAGGCGTGCCCCATCCGCGGCGTCCACGGCGATGCCGCCCGACTGATGTTCGTCGACTTGGAGCGCGTATTGTTTTTTAAAATTTAAGAACCAAATATTGAAGGTGGGGTGCCGAAGATCTTATCATTTCTCACTTTCTAAATTTCCATAAAGCTATCATTACCAAGTCTATAAAGGAAGGCAAGGCTAAATTTGCTCTAGCTTTGTGCTAGACAGACTGCTCATCCCACTTTCCTTACAAGGTTTGCCAACGTCTAAAGTAAGAAGATAAACAACTCAAGAAGAAGAGCAACTCCTCTCTCTAACCCTAGCCTCCTTTCAACATCACAAAATGAGAGTGACTGTCCAAGGATGGATGCCCAACCAGCCCCTCCACACACATGTATATATAGAGGTGCTCGTTGAAAGACACAAACCCTCCACACCCGCCATGTGTGCCCCGTTCATCCTCGGAACCTCCATCCGGTTTTTGAGCCCCAAACCCAAAAATCCCACTGTTAGTTTTGAGGCTCAAACCACCAAACCATCTATGCCTGGCTTTAAGGTTCAACCAGCAAACCGTCCTCCGATGGTTTTGAGGTCGAAACTACCAAATCTCTTCGATGTCAACACATGTCCGACCTCCACCAAGCTTGACGCCTTCGCCTTCCATCTTGATTTGACCGACGACATCTACATCTCACATGTAGATGTGTGTCCGGCCTCTGCCATGTGCCACGACGACATCGTCTTCCTTCTTGAATTGGTCGACGTCGTCTTCATCACCCATGTACACTTGCGCTTGTCAATGTCCCCAAGTGTCAACCGCCACAGCTGGTCACCCGGCCTCCTGGTCCCTCGGTCCAAGCCTGATGTCCGTCCTTCATCGCTCCCGGACCATCGACACGACACGTACGTCCCTACTTGACCTTCACCTCGTCTTGTGTTGTGGCGTGAGACATGTTGCAGCTGACGCCATGGTATGCACAAACTCAACCCAAGACGTGAGCTCTTGACAATCACTCATCAAAAATCCAAACTACAAAACCTTGTGTTTGCGGAAAGCACGGTGCCATCAAATTTCAAAATAAATCAAGGAAAATGCAAGCACTTGTGCCATATATTGAGGACTTGAATTCGGGTGGACATGTTCCATCATAAGCAAACTAACCAACTGAGCTAGGCTACTTGACAAAAATTCCCTCTGTGTAGGTGTTCTTAAAAAAAACGCTATCTTTTAATTTTAGGTTAGATGAAGATAAAAAAAATACTATATGAAATTGTATAGCACTAGTGCTCGGCAACATTTACAACTTTTTTATTTGAACTTTGGGAAAGAATAGAATATTTAGCCTATTGTGTTCAAAATGCTTGAAAGGCTCAATACATCCGTGTTACAACCTGTGTTCTCTTCTACATCTTTACTAGCTCATGAGGATTTGTCGTGCCGCCAGGGACGGTAGCTGTGCCGCCCACCCTATCGTCGATCCACGAGATCACGTCTGCGAAAACGCGCTCGACGTCCTCCGGACGTTCGCCCATGAGCACGTGCCACATCCCAGGATACAGCTTCAGCGTCTTGTCCCTGCTCGACGCCCTCTCGTGCAGCAGCTTACTCCCAGAAGGATCAGCGACGACGTCGTCGGTGCCGTGCAGGACCAAGAACGGCAACGAGACCTGCCAGCCAATCAGCCGTGGGAATGAGATGTTGCGTTGGATAGTTGAAAAGTACAGTAGAAATCATATGATCAACGATTTAACGGCAAGATTCATACTACCAATGGCATGTGGTGGCCTAACTGATGGCGAAGAACTCACCTCGTGCAGGTTCTTCTCAGTGTCTAGGCTGACGGAGAGGAGTTCGCGGCCTGTTTGTAGTGTGAGGTTTCCTTTGTACAGGTATGGGTTGGAACGGACCTGCACACGAATTCGTCAAGCACGGAAGAGCATTGATCGAATACAGGTTCAACACTCAGGAGTGTATGCTTGCAACATGCTTTCCTCATGGAGAAATGAAAAATGCCATAAAGAGGAGCATGAATTTCACATTCTAAAGTGTCAGATTATTATTGTACGCTTGTTCTTCATTACCTCTTTCTTGAACTGGGGATCTTTACAGACTTTGTCAATCATGTCTTTGGCCGGGATTACTCTCCAGCTAGGAGCAACGGCGCTGATCATCTTCAGTGCGCTGACAATGATCGGGTGAGGACGCAAGTTATCGAACATCTGATATCATGTGAAACAAAAGCAACAGTCTTTAGACTATGGTCAAAGAGGGGAAATTCTAGGAAGGAGACTTAGGCCATTCAAATGAGTTAAAGACCTTGCAAAAAGGGGCAAGCAACACGGCACCGTCCCAATAGAGAGGGTCCTTCCTATGGAGCTGAAGCACCACGGTTCCTCCCATGGAGAAGCCGTAGAGGAACCTCTTCTTTAGCCTGTTCTCCTGTTTCTCTGGAAATGCAATGGGATGTTAACAGGAGATCCCATGCTGGGCTATGATTTGCATGCATAACCACTGGCATTCAGAGCTTCATTCTCACCACAGACACTCTTGAAATGGTCAGAGCAGTCTCTGACGACGTCGCTGAAGCTCGATATGTAGCCTTTCGAGCCTGAAGATTTGCCGTGGCCCTCGTAGTCGATTCCATGAACAGCATATCCACGGTGTACCAATCGAGCGGCCGTATCTGTATTTTATGGAAGTCTGTGATTATACATCCATGTCTAGAGCTCATCGTTTTCATTGATGAAAAGAACATGAAAGTGAAACTGAAGATTTACCTCCCATGGATATGCTGCACTCACTTCCGTACCCTAGCAAAATTAAGCCATAAAATTAAACACAAAAGGAAGTTTTACTCCACAGACCACAGTTTTCAATCAACGCATAACCAAGGGGCAAAGTGAATGATTGTAAGGAGGCGTTCTCGGTACCATGGCAGATAAAGATCAGAGCTCTGCTCTCCGATTTCCTCGGCGTCCAACTGCAGGTGAAGAGCCTGTTTCCTCGTGAATTCACAAAGAAGTCCTGCCAAGATTGTGCAGAAATATGTTAGTAGCAACTAGCATGTACTGCTACACCGATGTAATCAAAAGAAAAAAAAAATCCTTGTTAGAAACTGAACCGCCCAAGAGAGTTGCAGTAGACTAACCTCTTCATACTTGATATTATCTCTGTACAGAGCCTGCAGAAATCAGAAAACCAATTGCTAAGAGTCATGGAGGCAAAAGAAACATGAAGAAGCAAGAGCAGATTGTTTCTGAATATACCATAAGAGATATTTTTCTGAATGCCGTATGATTATGTATAGGCGATGAATGTGCACGACAGCACAAGTGGTGCTGCAGCATATATATACTGCACCTGTCTGAAGACAATTACTAGTCAGCAGAAGATGTTAACGAAGACTCTGTAAATGTCAGAGAAAAATCAGTCTTCAGCACTAAGGAAACGTATAGTTTTCTCCTCTTACCACCTTCGCAGAAAAAATCGGCCTAGCGAACGCCTTACAGGAATCAAACTCAAATTGGTGAAAGCGATGGTGGGAGCTTCCCATGCAGGAGAAAATGAAATTTTTGACATGTGCCCTGGGAAATGATAAGACGGTAACAGGTGTCGCATGTTTCTGATCTTCCACATCGTCAGGTATGAATTAGAAAAGGTGTTTCCATTTGATATATGATACAGAAAAGTATTTTGGACTCAGGTCAAAACATATCTGCCGTGACATATTTAGCATCTTTCAGACCCGTGATGATGTGGCACTTGAAACACTAGCTGTACAAATCGCTCTTTCCTCTAGCCAAGTGATAATGTCAAAGTACACACGCTCAACGTCGTCAGGGAGTTCAGCTGTCAGCGCATGCCACATCCCAGGGTAGAGCTTGAAGGTTTTGTCCTTGCTCGAAGCTTTCTCGAATAGCAGCTTGCTGACTGAAGGATCGGTCACGATGTCGTCTCCACCGTGCAGGACCAGGAATGGCATCGTCACCTAAAAACTGAAAAATGTTAACCATGCTTTTGAACAGCAGAGAAGTTCCTTAACCAGGAAGATGGAAAAGGGAAATTACCTGATTCAAGTTCTTCTCAATGTCTAGGCTGACCATCAGCAGCTCATGACATGTTTTCAGAGGGAGCTTTCCTCTGTATATATATGGATTGGAACGAACCTGTACATAAAATCAGGAAGAAAACAAAAAACTAGTATTACATATCAACTCAATTATATAATTATGTAACCTATGCAAATTACTAATCAACGGGCCAGTTCATGATATGCTCACTTTCTATTTTGCACAAATGTATTTTTTTTTAAAAAAAAACTATAAGGTTGTATCTTCGTTCTTCACCTCTTTTCTCATATCTGGATCTTTGCAGACTTTGTCAATGACGTCAGGTGTGGGTATGATCTTCCAACTAGGCGCGACAGCACAAATCATTTTCAGCGCGCTGACCACTATTGGGTGAGGTTTCATGTCATCAGAGATCTGATATCATTTTGGATGATAATCACAAAACAGGAACTTTCAGATTAACCACAGCAATAAAAGTGCTCCTACTGTACAAAACAAGCCCAATCCCACAGGCCTGAGAAATAAACTGAAAGCAAGCAAGTCATCTCATCTTGCTCTGTTACCAGACCTTGCACATAGGAGCAAGCAGGATGGCGCCGTCCCAGTAGTCCGGTGCCTTCCTGTGGAGGAGAAGAGCCACGCTTCCGCCCATGGAAATGCCGTACAGGAACCTCTTCTTCCCTCTATTCTCTGGTTTCTCTGAAATCAGGTGTCGTCATGGTTCAGTATCTGTATCTTAAGTTTGGATGTCCGGTCAGTGAAACAAATCAACAACGCCGTTCACTTCATACCACAGATACTTGTGAAGTGATTCGAGCAATCTGAGATGATGTCGCCAAAGTTTGGTATGTAGCACCTGCTTCCAGATGATCTGCCATGGCCCTCATGATCTATCCCGTAAACACCATATCCTGCCTGCACCAATCGAGCCGCGGTATCTGGGTGTTTTTGTGCAGCTTGTCTATGTTAGTACCATGTTTCATCCATCTCTGTTATTCAACAATACTAGTAAGATAAATAGTTTTTAGAAGATGGTATTGTTACCCCTCATTGATATGCTACACTCTGCTGCAATTCCTGCAGAAGATAAATCAAGAGCGACCGTAGTAAATAGTATGCTTGATTTTGTGCCGGCAACTGGCTGAACAGAGACAGAGGAAGAATGTGCATTGGTACCATGACAGATGAAGATCAAAGCTTTTGGCTGGCAATTCTGTGGTGTCCATCTGCATGTGAACAGCTTGTTGCCCCGGGAATTCACAATAAACTCCTGCATGTGGGAAGTCAGGGTCTCAGCAAAAGTGATTGGTCATCAAGGCGAATAGGCGACCATGACCAGAGTGCTATGACAAAAAGAACCGACCTCTTCGTACTTAATGTCCTCGCTTTGGTGATCCTACAAATATCACGTAATAGTATCAAGACTTCAAGATGAACCATAAGATTTAGATTCTAGTACCAAGTCATTCGAGTAGGATGCTCTTGAACATACCATGGCTATGTCCTCGGAACGGCTTTACAGCTTAACACTGCAGGTGCCTGCACATGACATATATACTGCCCATTGAACACAGAAACCGTTTACCAGCACAGGTGAAGGTTGCCTTTAGAACTAAGGAACCCTTACAATCCTCAACTCCAAGTCCTTTAGAATAAGGGATTATTTATTCTGGAGCAAGCCAATTGAAGGTCACAGTTTTTGTATACTTGTGTGCTTTATGGAAAACATTGGTCCCCCATTTGAAACAAGGAATAAGCCCAATAAAACTGTGTGAAAAACGGACTAAAACTGAAACGGAAAACAAAACCTCTGCAGCTAGAAAAACAGGGTGCATACAGAATGACTGTGAACGGGATAGCTCAATTGGTCCAAATCAGGTAGCACTACTGATTATCGGTTCCCTTCCTGTTGATCTTCTCCCAACGGGAGGATAACTTGATCCACAGGTTTGGACGTTTGGTGAGAAAAGAAATGCGATGAGCTCAGTTTGCATCATCAGATATTTTAAGAACCATTTTACTTTATTGACCATATATCTGTTCATCCGATGTAGTATTACAGCGAGTAGCATGGTACTGCAGATATGTACGCTACTTATTATTGCATTATTTTATTAGCTAAATTAAGCAGAGTATATTCCGTAGTAAAAAAAAGAGGAAAAGTGCAGTAGAGTATTGCAGTGGGTCACATTTCAGGTGGTATCATCAGCAACTTGTGTCAAAGAAACATCTGCCGGGAGCGGAACCGGCTGCCAGCCGGCGTAGCTCTGCAGGAGCACCTTGAGCGCCACTGACGCGGGCTGGACCGAACAAGATTCGTACGAGTCCTGGACCTTGAAGTCATGCAGCTCATCTCCTGCTGCTGCGTGCTGCTTTGCATCATTCAGGAACAGGTCGCCTTCGGACCTGATGTACCCCCTTGCGCTTTCATCCTTGTCTGCTGCCTGCATACATCACCAATTCAAACTCCGGTTCAGTTCAGTTTTTGAGACAAAAAATCGTTGAAAACATAGGAGTCTACTAACTGTGCTTAGTAGGAATATAGTACTGATTATTACCTGCTCTTCCAAGTACCTGAAGACCTCGCTCTTCTTTCCTGCCTCGTAAATATTGCACTGGGAGATAATCTGATGTAGCTCGATCGAAAAAATCATAATTCATTCACACAGCGGTTATATATTAGTGATCTGATAGACTGACTGGTGGTGCTTCAGAATCAGTTATGTTTACCTTCGCTTCAACGCTGGCACAGACAGCGTAGATGCCCCAGTCCCTGGTGTAGTTGTTGTAGAGGTGCACCCTGCCGAACCTGACGCGCGGGTGCCTCTGCCTGGTGCTGTCGAAGAAGCAGTGGTGGATGGTGACCCGGATGCATCGGTCCTCGACGTGGGCGCTGCTGGCGCCGATGAGCACGGCCTTGTCGTGCGACGCGAGGTGGCAGCGGGAGATGGTCACGTCCGTGCTGCCCCCCGTCACGTCCACGAGCCCGTCGTCGAAGTCGCGCAGGGTGCAGCGGTCCAGCCACACGTGCCGGGACCGGGGCTTGATCTGCACCGCGTCCGCGTCGTGCCCGCGCCCGCCCTCCACCTCCAGCGCGCACACGATCACGTGCTCGCACTCGCTCAGCTGCAGGCCCCAACCGGACACCTTCACGCGCTGCCCGCGCCCGTCGATGGTCTTGTAGGACGAGACGCGCAACCCCGAGGAGAGGTTGATGGCCCCGGACACGTCGAACACGATCCACAGCGGCTCCCGACGGCGGCATCCCTCTCGGAGGGAACCGGGGCCGTCATCTGCCATACAGCCGATCGGTCAGGGCGTCAATGTGGCATGGCGACCAGGCTGGTGACGTGGTACATACCGTCCAGGTTGGTGACGTGGTAGACGTCGCCGTGGAGGCCGCCGATGGCGTGCCGGCCGAAGCCCTCGGCCTTCCCGGCCAGGGCGCGCAGCGAGGAGTCCACGGTGCGGTACGGGAGAAGAGACTTGGTGTCTTCCATTGTCGGCTCGCTCCCAGGCTGTGCGTCGGAGGGAGGAGGAGCCATGGCGATCGATGTTCAGGGACGGCGACCAACAGCGATACGCGGGTGCGGTATTTGTTTGTCATCGACGAGGCGCGCAATTAATTGCAAGACAGACCAAACCTGATGAAGTTAGCGAATTGATTGCTTGGACATAATTGCTTGGGCCGTTCCGATTTGTGTGGCGCAGGCGTTTCGGGCCGGCCCAAGAGACCATTTATTATTTATTTATTTATTTATCTACATGAAGTTAACGAATTGATGATCCGTTATTATTTTTCGCGCGTGCAAACTTTATTATTCTCTGGACGGCCCCAAGCCAGCAACACCAGGAGTTATCTCAGGCTGTGTCACTTGCTCGTGATACCAAATCAGTGTTAATCGCTTGAAGGCCCCTCAAAAATCTGATTTCTATCATAAAGTCTCCAAGCTTTATTAATTATCTTCATATTTATCAGATTTTGATGATGTGGTAATGTGACAAACAGTATTTATAGGAAAAAACCAAGACTCCAAGTCTTATTTAGACTCCAAGTCCACAATACCCGAGGTAATAAATGGTTTTAGGCTACATGATAGAAAATCAGATTGTGAGTCTTTATAATACAACTCCTTATAAAACTGCTTTCAAAAAACTCATTATAAAACTACTACTGTTACTATGCATTAGACCGTGCGATTATGGTCACGTCGACGACCTACCAATCAGCGTCTCATATTCTCGGCTACTCTGTCGCGCAATAACCATCGCCAATAAAATATCGTTAAGACCATGTTAAAGGAAGGACGGCACGCCGATCGTTATCGGTCATCCAATATATAAAAAACAAGACGGAACGTGCCATGAGCCCATAAACTCCCGGTGTGGGTGTGACAGGGGACGTGACAAACTAGTCTCCATGCTCCACTCCATCCACGGCTCCACGTCGGCATCCTGGTTCAGTCGCTCGCTCACACTCTTCGTCTTGGACGCATCTCCTCCTTGGACTCTCGTGACGTCGACGTCGTTCCAAGCGAAAGCGCACTCCTCGAAGCCACCGCGCAGCTTCCTCGTTCCGGCACTGGCCCCACCTCCTGCCGCTCCCGGGGTCGCTGGCCGGCAGGCCCCACCATTCCTCCTCCGCTCCCTCCCGCCCGTACCCCACCAAAAAACCTCCACACAGAACAGAAGATCCCCTAAATGCCAAAGGAGACGTTACCGTCTCGGTCTCCTCCTCCTCCAACCCCACCCGGCCACCCCCCCTTCCTCCCGCCTTCCTCCTTGACGACGCCGCCGCGGCCGACTCGCGGGTCGCGGTCGCTCACTCCTCTTAAAGCGCGCGCCCCGCCCAAACCCTACCTTGAAACCCTTTCACGCCACGGGGCCCAACCCAACTGCGCTGCGCCTCTCGCAATGTCGCTCGAGATCCACGAGGGTGAGTCCGGCGGGCGATGGAGTGGTGGTCGACCAACTGTTCGATGCTCAGCATCTCGCGCGGCATGGTGCTGATTGATTTTTTTGGTGGTGGTTCTCCTGTGCAGAGGATGGTGGTGCGTCCAGTGCACGCCCGGCGAAGGTGATGTCTGTTTCGGGGAGCGGGAAGCGGGGGCGGTACGTGCGGCAGGTGACGGGACGGCACAACGACACCGACATCCACGTGGCCGCGCGGGGCGGGGACGCCGCGGCGCTGCGCCGCGCGCTGTCTGTGGCCGCGGCCGCCGTGGCCGCTACGGGGAGGGACCCGAGGACCTCGAGGCGGCGCGGCGCGCGGTGGCCGCGGAGCCCAACGAGGCCGGGGAGACGCCGCTCGTCGCTGCCGCGGAGAGGGGCCACCTCGAGGTTGTGGTGGAGCTGCTCCGGCACCTCGACGCCGAGGGCCTGGCCGCGAAAAACAGGTCGGGGTACGACGCGCTGCACGTCGCTGCCAGAGAAGGGCGTCATGGTGACTGTCTATCCTTTAGCGCCTCTCTTTACTATTGGTGTGTCTATGTCTATTTTGCATAACATTTGGAGAATCGAGCTTGCAACTGCGAGTTTACCAGTAAGAAGTTTCTCGGATAACTTATGCTACAATTGGCAAATCAGTTGACAAGTAAATAGCCTCTTCTCAGTTTGAACCAAATAGTGATAGATGCACAGTGCATGATAATGTACTGCCAGTCCAGGCTCAATAGACCCTCTAACATCTGGTTACTTTGATAGGAGCTCTATGCACATACTAGCACACAGTACTGATCTAGGTGAGAAAACGATATTGTTTAATGTTTTATTTGCCTAGAGTTTTCTTTTGCTTCTAGGCAACAAATACCATGATACAGAAAATAGAGCATGCGGGCATATGGCCAGATACAATCACATACTCCTCATTATTTTATACATAATTCAGTTACTGTTATCTGTTTATGTATCTTTTAGTGAAGAGATCGAAAACTAGCCCTCTTGTTAACCTATGAACTCAGACTACCCGTCAGACTCAGAGATCGAAAACTAGCCCTCTTGTTAACCTAAACTCAGACTATTACTGACCCGTGTACTTTGGAATTCAGATAGTAATCACTCTGCAAAACAGTAGGCACTTTTGAAGACAGATTGCTATAAAGTGGTTTTTTTTAATAAGTTTTGTGTGTAAGAGACTTGGAATTGGGACTTTCGGGATGGTAGGAAATGTTTTTAGTTGCATAGGAACATCAAACTGTGGCCCTTGGCCATTGGAGCAAATTCGTGCATGGTAATTGTGAAGCTAATAGAACCTATATTTTCTTATATCCAGGAAAATTTAGGATTATATATTCCCTATGTGTTGACATACTCTACAAAGTATCTTTATGCCACCTGTTTGGTGCATTAACATTGGAGCAAATTGTCCTAACACATAGGAATGCTTGTTTGTCAGCTGTTGTGCAGGAAATGTTGCATCATGATAGGATGCTTGCCAAAACATTTGGCCCTGCAAATACTACTCCACTCATATCAGCAGCTATGAGGGGCCATACTGAAGTTGTTGAACTGTTGCTGGAACAAGATGACTTTGGATTAGTGGAAATGGCCAGAGATAATGGAAAAAATGCCTTACATTTTGCTGCTCGACAGGGACATATTGAATTGTCAAAGCGCTACTTGAGAAGGATCCTCAGTTAGCAAGAAGAAATGACAAGAAAGGTCAAACAGCTCTTCATATGGCCGTAAAGGGAACAAGCTGTGATGTTCTTAGAGCCCTAGTGGATGCTGATCCAGCAATTGTAATGCTACCAGATAAAAATGGGAATACGGCTTTGCATGTTGCAACAAGGAAAAAAAAGAGCAGAGGTATCTACAATACATAATGATATACTTTTAAAATTGACGCTCCATCTGCAGAAAACTATATGTGCATGTTTTGGTTGATACTTGTTCACCCTATTAATGATCATTGCTTTCTCCTTAGACAATCTTATGCATTGTTTCACAAGCATCAACATTCTTCTTCCAGTTTTAAAGAAATCCCCTGAATAAAAATAGCTACTCAGACTAGGCCAGCTGGCTCAGCCCCTAGGTTTATTTCATATCCGAAAAATAAAATAATTTGACATACTCTTTATACCTCACTGCTAAATCATCTAAAATCAGTTAAGGTTTACTTCTCTTGGTAAAACTGGCATTGAAATTTGAATCATATCAAGTCCAATTGCCAGTGTTCACCTCCCACCTCTTCAAGTGCCCTGAAAACTCAGTATTATACTTTCAGGTGAATTTATCATTCAAACAAATACATCAGGACCAAAATATTCTTCAGACTGATCAAATATTTTAGCACAAAATGTGCAAATTTTTTCTTAGGCTGCATCAAGTAACATCTTGTGCAAATTTCTCATTAGTTTGGTAATCATATTGTTGAAATTTCAAAGCAGCCATATTTTACCATGACATGCATAAAGATTGTTTGATACTTTGATATGATAAACAATTACTTGCTCCTAACTTAACTATTATATTTCAACTTCTGTCGGACTTATGTTCTCTTTGTTTTATCTTCTACAGATAGTCAGTGTTCTTTTTGCGGCTACCAGATACCCATGTCAATGCACTGAACAGAGACCACAAGACTGCCTTTGATATAGCTGAAGGGTTGCCAGTATGTGAGGAATCTTGTGAAATTAAGGATATTTTATCTCAACATGGCGCACTCAGATCTAGGGAGCTGAATCAGCCTCGAGATGAGCTACGGAAGACAGTGACAGAGATAAAGAAAGATGTCCACACACAGCTGGAACAAACGAGAAAAACCAACAAAAATGTTCATGGCATTGCTAAGGAACTCAGAAAGTTGCACAGAGAAGGCATCAACAATGCTACAAACTCTGTAACTGTTGTTGCTGTGCTGTTTGCAACAGTTGCTTTTGCAGCTATATTCACCGTACCTGGTGGAAATGACAATAATGGACTTGCAGTTGTTGTTCAGGCTACATCCTTCAAGATATTCTTCATCTTCAATGCTGTAGCTCTATTTACATCATTGGCAGTGGTTGTAGTTCAAATAACAGTTGTCAGGGGAGAAACCAAGTCTGAGCGAAGGGTTGTTGAGGTGATCAACAAGCTTATGTGGATAGCTTCGGTTTGCACTACAATATCTTTCATCGCCTCCTGCTATATTGTGCTAGGCCGCCATTTCCAGTGGGCAGCAATATTGGTATCTTTGATAGGTGGTGTCACAATGGCTGGTGTACTTGGTACTATGACATACTATGTGGTGAAATCAAAGCGCCAAAGGAAGATTAGAAAAAAGGAGAAGATGTCAAGAAGAAGTGGCTCAAGCTCTTGGTATGACAATACTGAGCTCTCAGATACTGAACTTAACCCAGTATATGCCTTGTAAAGAGTGTTTGTCTATGGAGTCGAGTATGTACTAACAGATACAATAGCTTACATTATTTGTTGATTTTACAATTTTTCCAGTAACAACAAAACCACAGAGAACTTGCCCATTGTGCAAGGCTCCTGCAGTTCACGAATCTGATGGCACCCAATGTGCTCAATCTGTTGTACGTGTGAGTTTTAGATTTATTTTCTTTCTGAGAGTCTTCTATGCTTTACCTTCTGAGGGTTGCTCATATTTAAAGCTCAAGCCAAGGATTCTGGCTACTTAAGCCTTAAAGCGCTTTAAGTTATGTGCAACTCCCCTTTTCCAGATTGCATGAAAAGTAATGCCATGGTCATTCAATGTGTGTTCACCTGTGTGTAATTTGGTATGCTGCTTCAAAGCCTCAATTATTATTTTGCTCCTATGTTTCATTCGTAGTTCTGCACTTGGTACCTTACTTTGGCGATCCAACGTCAGGTCTTGACAGTGTTTTAGTTTGTTTTAATCAGTTAGGCAGCAAGTTCTTAACATGCTATGTTATCTTTCAATTATAATTTTCTAAACTGCAACTGTAGGACATAGTAACCTGTTGGTAAATCAAGATTTTCAAGTTAGAGGTATTTGGTGATCATGGCCGATTGATATTAAGGATTACCAGTTCACTGTGGATGTACTTTTGTTTTTGTTATTTTGCTTTCTGTATTCGTAAACTGTTCAGTCTTATGTTGAACACATGAAATTTCTGCCACAACGATTAATGTAATGTAACACTGAAGTATACTGGCTACTACATCACGTCAGCAACAGCATATGCGGAATATTTACTGAAGCCGTGATGATACTGTTTATGATATTCACCTTTTCGGTTTGAAATGGTCACTGGGATGCACATGTCCTGGTATACTTCGGTACAGGTATCACTGACGGGATAAAAAGACTCGTTTGGTCTGTCACTGATTACTTTGGTTATACTAATTAGAGAGTTGGGAATTTTTTCCCTCAAAAAAGAAAAAGAGAGAGTGAGAGAGGGAGGGAGTAGTAAAGTTGGCACAACAGTCCTAACAGACTCAAAATTCTTGCAGGACTAGAAAGGCGAAAGGAGGCAGCTTGATGAATCATGCAAAGATGCATAAGATTTGCCTTATGCATACATAGGCTAAATATTTGTGCTTAAGAGGTAGGCAGGTGTAAAGTAGGCCCTATTATGTTGCTCTCAGTCCTTACATTGCTCAACATCATCAATGTAGTGGATAGCTCTGCTTACCTTTTGCTTTAATCTTGCCCTGCCTTTTGTCAACATGCTCTCTTAGTTTAAGGATTCCTGTCTTTCATTTGGCCATTTCATCAGTATATGTTCTGCTTTGAAGTTAAGGAATGTAGTGTTCCCTTGATTGTCTTTCTTTTGTTTCGATTGGGATAGATTCTGGCAAGCAGTATTCTTTAATGACAATCCGTGACGCCTGTGCTGATATTGTTATATCTGATCTGTTATTGTAGTTTCAGCATTGCTAGGTATGTAAATGAGGAAAACCACTGAGTTGAAAATTCAATATGATGGAAATAAACTGATTTTTCCATTTCTCTGCAGCTTTCTTGTTCCCAAAGATGAGTAAAAATAGAACTACATTTTCCAACTTACTCACAAAATCACAGGACAAACAGAGTTAATGCAGAGATAGACAGCTGGGGCTGTTAGATTTATCCTAGAAATTCATCTTCTATTGTATAGTGTTCTTGACCTACCTAACTTGTTATGGAACCTTTTACACTTCTGCTTTTGTCACAATGAACATTCATTGATACTTCAGGATAATCAAGCTAGGAGAAATTCGAAATCTGAAGTGACAACTGGTAGATGAAAAGAAAGCCTGAAAACTGTTTCAGCAAACATAAGGTTCGAGTCAATAAGTGGAAGTGTAACATTTTTATGCTTATCTATTGTTATTAAATGTTTAACATTTCTTGCAACAGTGCATACAAGGAACCCCCCCCCCCCCCCCGGGGAACGATTCCATGCTTGTTTGACACTCTAAAGACGAGGTAGTATGCACATGTAAGTAAAATTTATAAAATGTTCTGTATAAAGGATACTCCTTTTTTTTTTTGTTTGTCACGGCAAGAAAAGAGTTTACCCTTCATGATTTCATGTCTTAACATTTTATAAATGTAGGCTACAGTGTCTTTTTTAAAATTTTCAAAATAAGGTCACTGGTGTAACATTTGCGTGTTCCTTGGTTGACATGAATGTATGGTATTCTTAGTAGTATATCTTAATATGGAGGCCAATTGATGTAACATTTTTTTTTGTCCAAGTTGGGCATTTTGAATTAATGTAAAGATATGATCGTGCATAGCTACTGTAGCTATATCTTTCAAGAGTATGGTTTTTGTGATTTGTTCAAGAAACAGGAATCACGTAGTCTTTAATTAGAAACTTCTATATATGTGAATATATACAACCAGTATAAACCACAACTAACTAAAAATAGTTGGCTGTGCCCTAGCACCTTTCATTTTGGTCACAGCGCATGAATGTGGCTAAAGACACTGATTGGAGAAAATATTAAATGCTACATCCTAATTTTGAAGACAAATAAAAATGAGGAAATTCTTCATATTTGTCCTTTTAAACAGAAATTGCTTACATTGATATTTCTGAAGGCCATAATATCAGACATATATCATATCTACAGAAAGCCCAAGATCAAAAGAGTACAGAACTATTGGGGGACATTGAATTTACATTTGTACTTTGGGTAATCTCAAATATGCCCTCAGCATCTTCAGATTCTGCTGCTATTTTTGATGCTGATGATGACATGAAACGGAATCCTGCGTCGCTTGCACTCTTCCCCACTGAGGCGAGCTGCTGTGACTTCTTGCAGTATGCTATCGCGCCCTGAATTGGATTGTCCATCTCTGAACTTGCACTGCTACTCCTCCTCAGCACTGGTCCAACACCAGAGTCATTTGAGCTTGGGATTGAGAAGGAGGATGAATTTGACGAAGAACATGACGATGATGAAACAGAGGATGTCTTGTTTGATGATGAGTATCGGATGATGACGCTGGAGAAGGATCTTCTATGGCCACACTCGTCCTCTTTAAACTTGCCTCCTACTGTGGTGCTATTGCTGATGGGTGAGGCTATGTACCTTTTGCTTCTGATATGGCCAAACGGGTTCTTCCTCCAGGTGTTGAACTGTGCATTGGACAACTCACTTTCTCTAGGTACACCATTCTTGCCATCTGTATTCCCTCCTTTAGTAGCAAATATTGTCTTCAGATAAGCTTTTGATGCCTTGAGCTTGAGACCGAGGTTGAGGTGCCTGATGAACTTGAGCTTCTTGGACCATGGCTTCTTCTCACAGGCCGACGCCTCCTCGGCAGCATCACTACCATTGGATATGCACTCATGGAAGTAGTACTCTGCATTGAGTTCACCACTGGCATAACATGAGTTTGCTGCTGATACATTGCATGACTGGTATGGTGTTGCTGGGGCAGTGCTTGCTGAAAGTAAGCCCTTCTCAGCTGCACTCTCAAGTAGCTTCTCAACCATCTGGATGCGTGGTGGAAGATGGAGTGGTAGCAGCTTGCCCTTGTAGAAGAGCTCATCTGCTGGGGATGCCACGGGCTCCCACTGGTCAGGTGGAGCCGACATGTGGAATTCAAATTCTCGCGAGTGTTGTGGCGAGGCTGCCATGGCACTGTTGTAGCAGAGCAAGCTTGCGGTGGTGGTGGCCGCTTCTGATGCTGCTGGTGAGCTCAGATCCATGTCTATGTAGTCCTCTTCTTGGAGTAGTTGGTCATGGATTTGGGGGCTATGTTTTGCCATTGTTCTTGCCTTGCTTTGTGTGTTTGGTGACTTGTGTCTTCTGGTTTGGGTTGGTCTTGGCAGAGGTGGTGGTTGTGTTTTAGGAAGGGAGTGGAAGAAGTTTTAGCATGCTTTAAAGCAGAATCCCTGTAGCTAGAGAGGTTTATAAATTGGCTTATACTTCTTACGAGGGACCTATCTGTGCTCCATGATCTGCCTTCTGTTTGCATCTAATCCTCTTTCTGTCGCGGCTATATGTAATGCAGCACCGTGTTGTGAAATAACTGTTTTTCTCTATTATTGATCTATATGGCTGCAGTGCTTTTATGTGATTAGGTTATTTTATACCTATTCCTTCCTTGGCATGCTTCTCCTCTTTTCATGACAGAAGCTACTATTTTTGTTTGGATGTGTAGGGTTACATTTACAAGGCCACCATTAAGAGCTAGGCTTACGCGAGGTGATCACTTTTACTGATAAATTGTTTACAAAATGCCTACTGATATGTGGGGCCTTCACACCACTTGGTCTGCATGTTAACTGGACAGGTGCACTTGGAAGCTTCATATTCTTTGAAGCAAGTGTTGGAAGTTGTTTTCAAATTTTTTGGGTTACCTGATGATGGCTTGGGTTGAAACTTGAAATGTTAAAGGCCTTCTTTTTAAAAGAAAAAGACAGACCTTATGGGACTGCACATGAGACAATCTGACTGTGAAATACAATAAGTTTCTTGTAAAGGTAAAATATTTTGGTGATTGACCTTGTTACAATGTTACGTATGAGTGCTCTATTTTAAATCTAAAAGGGAGAACGCATGCCCTCAAAACATGGAGCAAGGTGCCATTTGTTTATTCAATCTTTATGTCAACCTTTGGAAGTGTGAGGGTGACATCGGGTGCAAGAGATTAGGCCCCTTGTTTAAGTTACCTGTCCAAACTGAGCGTGCGCGGCTGGGTGTTGTTTGTTTACATGGGTCTTCTTGTTGATGCCGGTCCATCCTGGGATCCCTTGTCAACTTTGTCTCATTGGAGTTTGATGTAATTATTGACAACTGCGCATGCATCAGCTCTCATCGAGGCTTCTGTGCATTATAGAATCTGTCTAAACTTATGCTATTTCTAACTGGACTTGTTTGGGGTTTCTATCCTGTCTTCTCTCCGCTCAAATTTTAAAAGGCGTTGGTTGGTTCTAACCACTCACTGACTCATTTCATTTTTTGTGCAGATCTATCAGGAGCCTGCCGAAGCAAAAAAAAGCCTAAGTATCTTCACATTTCAGCAAACAAAAATATTCCTTATTTTCGTGGTAAGTTATATCTTTACATACAAATTTTAGTGATTTCATTTGCTGCAAATGTTATAATATGTTTCTGATTCTGCTTTATATCCCTTGTACCCTTAGCACCAGCTAGAGCACTAACCAACATTCGGCAAATTGCTTAAAGATATCTAATCTAAGGAATAACATCAGCCCAGCCCCTAACCCAAGACATCATCTAACCTAACACATTGACGTCTTGTAGGTCTGTATTCTTTTTCAGGTGAAAGCTAATTAGAAAAAGGGGTGTCAGCTAGCTAGGTTAGGTGTGGATCAAGTGCCTAACACACTAATCGCCGTACCGAGTTTACAACCCCGAAGGGTTTAGTCTGCTGAATTGCAGGCCTAAATGTATATATATGAACTCAATTGCAGGCACTGTTACATGGTTGCCGGTGGTTGGAACTCGGAAAGCCTTTTTTCCCCTTTGTCTTGAAGACCAACGTACCAAACTTGAAAAAGAGCCATGCTTTGCCACCGCAAACTTTTTAGCACTCGGGAATATTGTAAATAGTGCACCACGCCTGCCAAATTCCGCAATTCATAACCATCCCTCTTACTAGCTCAGTGACATGCTGCATTGACATGATTGTACGTGAAGATTCATTGCGCGTGATAGGCGACAGTGTAAAGCCTAAAAAAACGATTAGCTTAGGGTAGAGTAGTTATTTATCTTATAGGTCTTATCTTGCACAGTAGCTTAACAAGCTGCAAGATGCTTTACCTGTATATGTACTGAATTTTGTTTCCCCGTTCCAGGCCACAGCTGCCCAGACACTTCGTGGTGGGAGTCCAATTCTTTTTGCGCCATACACAGAGTCAGATATTGAAAGGAGGTCCCCGGCCTCTGAAAGGTCTCAGAGCTCGAGGTGTTCTTTGCCGCGTCTCCAACTTGGAACCGAAGCACAAAGCTTCTGTTCTCGGGGCAATTCAGGGTCTCTATAGTAACTTAAGGACGGAAAGTTCGTGCTGAATTTTGACCGCTTGTCTCTGCAGGTTCTAATTACCATGATAACCCGTGTTGCTTATGGCATTAAGCAGTAACCTTTGGATGATGCATCGTGCGTAGCCATGAAGCCCCCACTAAGCCGAATACGGTTCATGCGCAACGCGTCAAAAACCGGCAAGATTGCTTTTGTACAGCAGACATCCTGCGATGTGACTGGAGATAACTTATTCTAGACGAATGGAACAAATGCCTCTTTTCAAGGGGAAAAACGCTTATTTTTATGGAAAGTGGCTGCTATGGAGACTTATTTTTAACGATGTTTGTACAGTATGGTACACGCACCAACATCATGCTACCTGTACTGCTTCGAGTTCGCACTGAAGACCTGCTTCCGCGAAAGGGTTGCGTTGCTTCAGACTTGCAGACGCAGCGCATACGCCAGGCTGCCAGAGAGACTGGCTTTTTTGTATCTTCCACTACTGTTTGGTTCAGTTAGGTCAGCTCGGACTTTTCTTCAGAACTAGCTGCGCCAAAATAACACGACCTGTGGCTCGAGCTCTAGCTTGGGGACACCTTACAGATCTGCATATAATGCTAAAAGCACGAGTCTTACCAACTACTCCAGCTTCACGATCACGATACCATGCATGGGGCAAAACTAACCGTGTCGTTTTACCAGTACGTATATAGCGTGTCATTTGACCACAGGGTCGATATGTCATATGCGTGAGGTAGCCAGATAGGGTTGGAGCACCTAACATTGATGACCAAAACGTGGAAGTACTGGAAACAATACATTTGGCTCGCCTGCGTACATGTCAGAGTGACACTGTCAGCTTTGACAATAGGACTCGAGTTTTCTGCAAACCGACCAAACACACTTATATTCTATTACCCTACACAAGTTTGATATCTGAGACTATAGATTTCCAACGGGCCATGCCGTCGCCGGCCGGTACTGCCTCTTGCCGCGGTCCGCCATGCCGCGTCCGCTAAGGCACGCCGTGCCCTCGGGCCGGGCTGCACCGGCTCCGTGCGACCTCGAGCCCAGGCCCGCCCCACGGCCAAATCGTGCCTCGCCGTGCCATGCCGTGCCGTGCCGTGCCGGCCCACGGGCCGATTTTTTAAAAAACACTCAAACATGATCATTTTTTACACAAATTTCAAGATATTTGTACAATATTATACCAAATATATGTATAATATTGAGTAAAATGCACAGTAGGTACTCAAACTATTGGGTCCTTCCCATCCAGGTCCTTCATCTATGAAACCAACTATCGAGGTACCTAATCTATAGCCGGCCAAGACGTCGTCCAGATGCAGCCACGCAAGCCACTTCATCCGACGGGGCCGCGCCACCTTGGCGCGATTGAGGGCGATGTCATCGTCATTTTAGCGTAAACCCCCCGCTAGCTTTCGAGTCCTCATTCTCGATCCATCTCCCCCCAATCTCGGCCAAACCCGAGACGAGAGAAGGAAAGGGCGCGACGCGGCGCCGCCCCGCGGGCAAGGAGAGAGAGGTGGATCGGCCCGACGCGCGGGCGAATAAGGCCGGATCGCGGCGCTGGCGGCACCGACAAGCTCAGGGTGTCGCCCGCCGACCGACAGCGCCACCATGCGCCGGCGATTGAAAGGAGAGCCAGCCCATCCTATGGTACGTGCTTCCCTATTCATAATCCCGGTAGATTTGGTGGCGTAGTAGTTGCTCCGGTAGGCTGCAAGTTAAGGGTTCGATGGTCCATTGCGAAGGCCTAATTAGGGTTGTTTATCGTTGTTTAGGGCCCGATGATGACAATGAATTCTCGCCTTGAAGTGCATCATGATGGTTTTTTCTCGTGGTCATGGTCAAGATCGAGTGTACCTCGATGGCAAGGTTGATTGGTTCGACAATATGAAAGTGCGATCGGGTCATTCAATGCAGTAGAACAGTTGTCTGTGTTGCTAGGGTATGATGTGGGTGTTCCAGTTTGGTGGCTGTTGCCTGAGCAGCACATGTCAACTGGGTTGCGTTTGATTGCATCAGAAAATGAGGCACAGATAATGAAGCAAGTTGCATATAAAGTGAAGAACTACATGTTGTATTTAGACCATTACCATACAGCTGAGGCCAACTTGGAAGATATGGTGAATCCCAATGTTGAGTTACCCGGCGATCGAGTCCTTCAAAGGTGCACCGCCTCGGCTAGGACGCATAACTCGGATGTTCATTTTGCTAAAGATGATGACAAAGTGAGTGCAGTTCGGATGTTGATTTTCATGATAGTGACTATGCAATGGAAGCTGATGATGATGATCTTTTTTGTGATAATGTTGATGAAGGGGTGGTTGATGAGGGTGCTGCAAAGGGGACAATGGTTCTAACAGGGAAGAAAAGGTTTGCCCCTGAGTACAATGAAGCAGTAGGTAAAGAGTGGGATCAGTTGGACTCAGATGAAGAAGAATTGGAGCTTCCAGAATCAGATGAAGAAGGTAGGGTTGGTCACAACATGGGATGTTTCAGGCCTGAAGATTTGCAGAACCCAATTTTCAAAGTTGGCATGAAGTTTGGATCGGTCAAGCGTATGCTTAGAAAGGCAATTACTGAGTACAGCATCAAGAATAGAGTGGAGATAAAGATGCCCACCAATGATAAGAGCGTAATCGAGCTCATTGTGATGAAGGATGTGCATGGTACTTGTTTGCTTCACTGGACAAAAGGGTGAATTGCTTTGTCATCAAGACTTATGTAGGGGAGCACACTTGTGTGAAGAAATGGGTACTGAAAAGGTGTACTGCTAAATGGCTTGCCAACAAGTATCTACAGAGGTTCAGAGCTGATGAGAAGATGAGTTTGACAAGTTTTGCAAAGACTGTGCAGCTGGAGTTAAATCTGACCCCTTCTAGGAACAAATTGTCTAGAGCTAGAAGACATGCTTGGGACATGATATATGGAGATGAAGTGCAGCAAAGATACTGATTTGTGGGACTATGGGCATGAACTTAGGAAAACCAATCCAGAAAGCGATCGTTCTTGAAACTGAAATGATGGTCGTTTTGAATCCTTGTACTTTTCATTGGATGCTTGCAAAAGGGGATTTTTAAGTGGATGCGGACTGCTGATATGTCTTGATGGTTGCCACATTAAGACTAAATTTGGAGGTCAGTTGCTTACTGCTGTAGGGATAGATCCAAATGACTGCATTTTTCCTATTGCAATGGCAGTGGTTGAGGTGGAGTGTCTTGTTTCTTGGAAGTGGTTCCTACAACACTTGAAAGAAGATCTAGGCATAGAAAATACTACACCTTGGACCATCATGACTGACAAACAGAAAGGTTTAATCCCTGCTGTGCATGAGATCTTTCCTGACTCAGAACATAGGTTCTGTGTTAGGCACCTGTACTCCAACTTCCAGGGTCACTTCAAAGGAGAGAACCTGAAGAATCAGCTTTGGGCTTGTGCAAGGGCAAGCACTGTATCTAGGTGGAATGAAGAGATGGAGAAAATGAAGGTGCTCAACAAAGATGCATATGCTTGGTTAGAGAAAATGACCCCAAACACTTGGGTCAGGGCCTTCTTTAGTGCATACCCTAAATGTGACATGTTGCTGAACAATACATGTGAGGTATTCAATAGGTACATTTTAGAAGCTAGAGAGCTTCCTATATTGAGCATGCTGCAAAGGATCAAAGGACAGCTAATGGCTAGACACTACAACAAACAGAAAGAACTACAAGAGAAATGGGGAGGGATGGTGATCTGTCCAAAATTAAGGAAGAAATTAGCAAGACATGCAGAAATGGCCAACACATGTTATGTAATACCAAGTGCGCCAGATGTATTTGAGGTCCATGACAGGGAGTGGCAGTTTAATGTTGACCTTACAGGAAAACATTGTGATTGCAATAGGTGGAGCTTGACAGGTATACCCTGTAGTCATGCTATTTCTTGCATGAGGCATGAGAGGATACCTGAGGAGTCAATGGTGCCATGGTGCTACTCTATTGAAGCATTCAAGCAGGCTTATGGTTCATACATTCACCCTTGCAATGACAGGTCAACTTGGGAGAAGACTAATGGCAAAAAAGTTGAACCACCTAAGTATGAAAAGAAGCCTGGAAGGCCACCCAAAGCAAGAAAGAAGTCTGCACATGAGATTGGTGGGCCAAATGGACCAAGACTCAGCAAACATGGAGTGCCCATGCATTGCAGTCATTGTGGAGACTCTACTCACAATGTAAGAAGATGTGAGAGAAAGAAAGCAGGAGAACCAGCAGTGAAGAAATCAAAGAAAACAAAGAATCGCAAATGTGCAGATCAAAGAACCGAAAGTTACCGGAGGTGTACCAAAGAAGAATATGTGCCGCAACAACATGCCCCTTTTTGTCAACTTTGGAGAACCCAATGGTGTCACAAATTGCAAGATGAGGTTATACCTTAAACCTAGCCGAACCTCAATTATTTTGGCCTAATATAACTACTAATTACCTAAAATTGTTGCAAAGCTAACCCAAGCTGTGAGGCAAATTGTCGTTAAGCAACCAACTCCATTTGTGCCTACATCACCTCTAATTTGCCTGCAGCAAGACATATGCCACTAACCACAGCCTCCAAGATTGTGAGGGCCACAAGGGTACCTGCAGAGAAGAGGAAGAATGCAGCAACAACCAAATCCAAGTCCAAGTCTAAGAAATGAAGCAGTACTGAAGGCATCAACTTTTGTAAATGACAGCTACTCCTTTTGTACAGCAAAGATAGGCTCGCTTTTTTGTCAAGCAAAATAAGCTTGTGTTAAGCAAACAAAATTTGCCTTTTAAGCGTGATCACATATAGATAGATCACATATGCAACAGTGGGGTGGTAGTGGTAGAAGAAAAGCCCCTAAACTATGGTATGCAAGTTCTAGTTAAGTTATATATGACTCTTATATATGCTATGTAATCTGGCATGCTTTGTAATCTGTCATGCTTCCAGACAGTCAAGTTATATATGCTATGTAATCTGGCAACTCGGAGGTCCTGCACCTCCGCCGGTGAACTCGGAGGTCTTGCACCTCCGCCGGTGAACTCGGAGGTCCTGCACCTCCGCAAGTGAACTCGGAGGTCCTGCACCTCCGCCGGTGAACTCGGAGGTCCTGCACCTCCGCCGGGCTATTTTAGTTAGTATATTTAGGGGGGTTTTCATAAAAAAGCCAAAGCGCTGCCGTCAAATGACCACGGCGTTACACGCCACGTCATCGGCAGTACCGTTGGATAGCCCAAATTGTAGATGCAGTACCTACATGTTACCTTTTTTTGTTTGAGTACCTATCCGTTATACGCTTAAAAGTTTAAGTACCTACAGTGCAATTTACTCTTTCAGTTTAGTGTTCCTATATTTTCTAAGAACTAAAGCTTCTGGTGTTGTTTCTATATACATGTGTGCTTCTTCCAGTATCAGCATATTCTTGTTTGAGTTTCACATGTTTCTGAAACTGAAACATGTGTTATAGCTCCCGAATTATAGCAGGCCGGCCAAAATATTAGTTCAGTAAAATTCAAAAGCTTTGACAAAAAAAGTGCAGCATAAGTGTAACTGAATAATGTGAAAATCTGAATTATTTTGACTGAAGATTACTGTTGCTATGTGAATATTACAACAACAATATTACAGTGTAACTAAATATTGCCCAGTAGCAATATTACCATCCATTGGTGCTCCATCAGTGTAACTAGAAGATGGTGGGACAAGGAGGGCAGCAAAGCAAACAAAAAGGTAATAAATAATGGTGATGGGACATGGCAGTGTGACAAATGTGACAAGGAGCTCACAACATTGTGAGTATAGATACATGATGCTGGCAGAGTTTACATAAGTGCAAATAAACTGAAATTGAGAGAACATTGCTCTTTATTGAAGATAAAACACAGAGTTTACATAACACTTGACCACAAGATTACAAAGGTCATATTTTCACTTAACTAACATCATTAGTAGACCCAAACCAACAAACACAACAAGAACTACAAGGCACAGTGCTGCAATTTTCCCTATGGCTATCAATTTCTGCAGCTTCTCATCAACTCTAACAGCACCATTGTTCAGAGAAACTAACTCATCAAGTAAAGGCACCAATTCAGTCCTATTTGCTTCAACTTGTCCCTCAATATCAACCGGAGGCAAGGACTCCTCACGCCATCGCCAACCACAACAGCCCCGCAATTATCCCTTCCTCAATCAGCTTGTTCACGACACCACTGTCCTTCTCAATCATCCCCTTTTCAATCAACATCTTCACATACTTCTCAGCAAACAAATACCATGGGCAAGTGCCAGGCACCTGCAGGCAAAGAAAGCATTCAACCACTGAAGCATTGCAGCATTGAACCGTTCAAGCATTGAACCATCAGAAGCGTTAAACTTACATCTCTCTCGTGAAGCCGACACTTGAAGAAGACGGCTCCCGACCTTGGAAGCTGGACCACAAGTGAGCTCGAGGACCTCATCGCCGCATTTGGGGCAGGGCACAAGCGATAGCCCCGTCGCGATCTCCCCATTTGGGAGCCGCGAGCCCTCGCGCCGAAGTGGAGCCATGGAAAGCCATCGCCGGCGGATGCGGGGCGGCGAGCAACAGGGTTGGGGACGGAGGAGCGAGCGGCGGCAAGCAGCCGGCGAAGGCCATGGATGCCGGCCAGCGGCGGCGGGTGGCGGAACGCCGCAGAGCCCGGAACCCTAGCTATCGAATGGGGAATTGGATGGCTGGAGCCGATAGTGAGAAACCGGGTGAGGGAAGGGGTTTTTGGATAAGTTCGTGCACCGTCAGCTATCACCTGCCACGGTGGCGCGGCCACGCCAGATTAAGTGACTCGCGTGGCTGGCCTCGGACCGTATGTGAGTGGCGGCTATAGATGAGGTACCTGGATAGTTGGTTTCTTAGTTTGAGTACCTGGATGGGAAGGACCCAATAGTTTGAGTACCTACTGTGCATTTTACTCTATAATATTATACCAAGTATGAAAATATCGACTAATATACCAAATATGTACAATATTATCACTAGTATATTTGCCACCAGGCCTCCCCTTTCTTAACGTCTTGCCGGGCCGCGGCCGCGCCCCGTGCTTGAGGGGTCGGCCCAAGCCCGTACTTCTGCCCCGTGCCGTGCCGTGCCGGGCCCGTCGACCACCGGGTCGTGCCGTGCTCGGGCCGGGCCAAAACAGCGTGTCTCGTGCCGGGCCATCGGGACCGCAGGCCGCATGGAAATCTATATCTGAGACTCTGGTGAGGCAGACTTGAGAGCCACGTACTCGAGCACTCGCCCTTTCTGCCAGAGAGTTGATTTATCGCCCAGAATGCACTGGTTTTTTTAGGGGAGCCCAGAATGAGAATGCACTGGTAGCAAACGACTACAAATGGAACCAACTTATCTGGGCGATGATGCCATTCGCCTCACGGCCCACTAAGATGTTCCTTTCGGTAACAGAAGCTCGATCCATTCACAGGCCCACGGAAAAATGGAGCTTCGGACCGGGGCAATCAGTTGCTCTCGCTCCCATCTTAGTGGGTCCCTGGCCCATGGGCCATAACGTGTCGTGCTTCCATTTCACTCGTTGCTCCGCCTCGGCAACTGAATTCGTCGGCGCTATGCTAAAAAAAAAAAAAAAAAAAAAGACTGAATTCGTCGGCGCTGCGGAGTGAGGACGACTGTGGCACGCGGGCCGTCGGGCGGCCACGGCCGCAGTGCCGCACCGACGCCTCACCGACTTTTGTCGGTGGTAGCCTGGTGGTGGTGGGTGCGGCCTCACCGCACCTTATTATTCCTGATCCTCTGTGTTGCCGCGATAACTGTCACTGCTACTGCGAGTGACCAGTCTCCGGTGCTGGAGGGAGTGGTACTGTGGTAGTTTGATTTTTTCTTTAAAAAAGATATATTAATCATCAAAAAATCCTAAAATAAAACAAAATTTTACTTTAAAGGAAAAGAAAATTACAATTGAGTCGTGAAGATCCAATCTCATCTTCCTCGTCTCTTTTTCCTCAGAAGCCATCTACACCACCACAATGATCCATGTCCACATTTGCTTCCGCCATAAAACACCAAGCGTTGGAAAAGCATCATCCATCGCCCATATTCAAGCGAATCGATTCCGTTGAAAGAAAAAAATTGCCCCCCCTTATTTTAAAGGAAAGAGGAAAAGAAATTGCAATGATTTTTTTAAAGGACCAACGAAATAAAAAAACAAAAACCGAAGAAACCCAAAATCTTTTTTAGGAAAAACCACAAACCCATGAGGATTACCAAATTATATATTCACTTATTCGTAGAACGTCTAATCATATCCACCGTACAACAAAACTTTATTTTTCATTTTATGATTTTTCTACCGATTTAACCCTAAACTCCATATAATTTTTCAACCCTAAGAACTCGATCTACTAGGAAAAATTATTGAAAAAACAAAAGGATCCCCACTCCCTTCCAGCAACTGACATTGACATGCCGGAAACCAAGGGGTGGCGGACCAGCGGTGCCGGTGGTAGAGAGCGGCGGCGGCTTGCCTAGGCCCTCGTACGAAGCGGACCTGCCTTTTTCCTTTTTGTGGTAGTATGATTTTTAAAATTGTTTCTCCTAGCTTTAAACAATAACTAGTAGGGAGACCCGTTGGCGCGGGTTTATTGAAACAGGAGGTTTGTAAAGATGAAGGCTATTGATATTTGGAAAATAATATGATTCTGTATGAAAGCAAATTATATCGAAGTTGTAGAAAATTAATAGCATAGGAAGTTTTTTTTTTTTTTTTTTTTTTTTTGGTCTCGAGGATCGCTCAATTTGACCATTTGCTTTACATTTAGAATTCTTCGAAGGATTATGGCTTTAGAGTGAGCGTTTATCTATATATGTGTATTTAGTTATAGTTTGAAATAGGAAGTAAATCTAAAATTTAAGGATTAACTTTTTAATATGTTTTTGTATGGGAGAAAAAATTATATCAAAGTTGTAGAACTTGATGAGATCTAAAACTCGTCGAAGGATTATGGCTTTAGAGTGAGCGTTTATCTTTATATGTGTATTTAGTTATAGTTTGAAATAGAGAGTAAATCTAAAAAATAAGGATTAACTTTTAAAAATTTTTTTTGTATTTATATCAAAGTTGTAGAACGTGATGAGATGTAAAACTTTTTAGTTGATAATTTTTTATTTAAGGTCATTTGATTATTTTAAAAGGTGTTATAACTTCATCAAACAAACACATCTCGCCACATCAGTGATCCATGCCATCCAAACCATGGCTTCCTATTGGCTGATGATAGTCAATTTTTCTTTTTCTTTTCGTCCCGTGAGCCTGAGAGCAGCAAGCAGAGACATACATTAATTGATATCTGAGTAGGAAGCAGCAGCAGAGCAGGTGGCTCGGCGTGCCTGCCTTTGACTACCTGCCCGCCCGTCATCTTTCTCCTCCCACCCACCTCGCCTTCGGTGCCGCTGCCTCCTTCGGTGCCGTATGCTGCGGCGGCGGAGGCGGACGGACGGGGGGCACGAAGGACGTACCCGCCGGAACCTGCTGCCGTGTGCAGGGTGGGGGCGGGCTGGAGCGGCGGCAGAGGAGGGGCGGTGGGAGCTGCGGGGCGTGCGGCATGGCGGGCTTGGTGGCGCGGTATGGAAGAGCAAGGCGGAGCGCGGGGCGAGCTGGCTGGGCGCGTCTCTGGCTGGTGGCGAGCGGAGGGAAGGCGCAAGCAGTGCGGCTTCGGCGGCAATCGGAGCTTCTCGGCTCCGAGCGACGACTCGCGGCCACGTTGTTCTGGAGTGGCGAGAGATGGCAGAGCAGCGCAGCCTGGCAGCAACGAAAGGGAGAGGGAGGATTCTAGAAGTCTGTACGGATGGGCAATTGAGGACGGTAGGATCTTGATCGGGCGGTTGAGGGCATGGTACTGTAGGTATGCTCACAAAGATCACTGTAGATGCACAGTGCCCGGGCATCCTCACGTTTAAAGGAGTTATATAGATAATAACTTCATATGCACGTGAACACATGTCCGTGCCCATGCCTCCTCGTGGAGACCATTCATATGAGCGGTATATTAATGGATGTTGTACATGCTCTTTGGCTCATCCGGCTGGGGATCGGATGCGAGCACATGAAGGGAATATACAAGATGGGCACCAACACGACAATTTGCTTGACCCAGCAGGACGTGATAAAGGAAAGAGTACATAAAGGATAAACCTCTCCGTCTCCGGCTCGTCGAACAATTTGCTTGACCCAGCAGGCCGTCCTCTCTCCGTCAGCGGCTTCTCCCCATGTCTACACGAAACCATTGGGTTTTTTTTTTCAACATCGAAACTAGAAGCAAACTAGACCTAAAGAGGAATCGACCAAATTATTATAACCCCCAAAGAATTTATTATGACAAAATAAATTGAAGACCCAATTCTAAATACCGTGCCATGAAACTCTCTCTATTCTCATGAAACTCTTATCATCTCTCTCATCATTTTTTTTTTTTTTGACCAAAAACATCTCTCATCATTAATATCTTTGTGCCACATCAACCTAGTTAATGCTCATGAAACTCTTTTTGAAACTCCATTGAGACTAACCTTAAAGACTTTTAGAAACTTTTTTTTAGTCCAATAAAAAAACTAGAACCAAACATCGTCTAAACATGCCATTTATGCATCACTGTTCCGTTTTGTACAATTATTACCACCTCGCGAAATAAAAACAAAACGAGCATATGGGTGTCGGGGGACGGATCTAGCATCCGGGTAACTTCGGGCTCCAGCCCGCTCCTACGGACTGCAAGTAAGTGGAGCTCCTCCCGAAACCCATCCTTATATTTTATGTATAATTATATAGATAGATTAGGAGGGGACAAACATAGTTAGAGCTTTATTAGCCCAACCTAATTTTTTTTTTTCCTGACTCTGTCACGTCACGGGTCAGATTATACATATAGCCAATTTTAGTCGGATAGAATTTTGGATATTTCTTTGAAAAGTCAAACGGCTCTCATAAGCTAAAAGACAAAAAATATACTCCCTCCGCTAATAAAAATACATCTAACACCTTGGCACACATATCAATGCAGGTGGCAAATTACACAAATACCCCTATAAAGCTGTCACTCAAAGTTCAGAAGCCAGTTCAGTGCACAATTAAAAATAAACAACCGACAGCTTGGGGCTTTCACAGTTTAGCCACCTGTCTAAGATGCGCGTATGCGAAGTCGCGGGCAACTTCTGGATGGAGCGAGGCTCCGTTGATTTTTTATTTCCCTTTTTTTTTTTATTTCAGTCACGACCACGAACCGGCCTGTGGTTGTTGCACTGTCACCCTAGAGCTCAGCGTGTACAGGCCTATATGTGACCATTAATTTGAGAAAAAATTTGAACCCCAGAAGCATTGGGCAAAAAAAAAACTTACCAAAAGCATTGTTAGAACTCTAGCATTTTCGTTTGTATTTGGTAAACATTGTCCAATCATAGACTAACTAGGCTCAAAAGATTAGATCTCGTGATGTACAAATGTAACGTGTAATTAGTTATTTTTTTACCTATATTTATTGTTCGAATATATGTCTTTTTGGTGTATTTAATATGATATGATGGAGAGAGACTAAAAACTTGGAATTTGGGTACAAAAACTTGCCAACTAAACGAGACCGTAGTTTTATTAGTTATGGAGAGAGTAAAGCAGAATAAAGCCTTTTTGGGAGCTACTCCCTCCGTCCCATTGAGTTTGTCACCCCGGATTCCGTATCATCTTATTCGACGCTTCTTCGTCTTATTCAAATTTTTCGCATAAATATAATTTATTTTTTTGGTGCGACTTATTTTATCAATAAAGATACTTAAATATTGATTAATTTATTTTATGATTTACATAAATATTTTGAATAAGATGGATGGTTAAACACGAAGTTTAAAAATCAAAAACGACCGATCCATGAAAGTAGCTTTCCAATGGTCAAGCACGTCGATCTTCGGGCCGCCCGCCCGCCCGCCGCGTGATGGCCCTGAAGACGGTGCATAAAGCTCTCCGTCTCGGGCACGTCCAACAATTTGCTTAACTTGACCGGGCAGGGGCAGGCCGTTGTCTCGCCATTCGTCAACTAGAATAGTATTTTTCTAGTCTACTAGCAGTAGTACACCGTGCTTGACCGGACTAGATTGCTGCCAAACTTCGTAGCAAGTGGCGCAGTTGCATCATTGGCGTGTTCGCCGGCATTTTATTGGACCATAGCGTCGTGCTTAGAGACCGTTCGATCAGGATCAAACGCTCCGACTGACATGAAGCCGCCCGGCGTTGCTTTCCTGCTAAGCTTCCCGGGTCAAAGTCTCCCACCACGGGGGTCGGTCGCCAATCTCGAAGCAGATCCGACGGCGCATGGGCCCCTCAGCAGACTCCCAAAGCCCCGAAGAAAAGGGAAAAACACCTCCGTCCCGTCCGTCCGGCTAATTCGCGCACCTCCCCGCTCCGCCTCCCCCATCTCCACCCAGATCTCGCCGCGATGGGCCTCGCCGCCGCCGCCCGCGCGGTCCTCCTCCCTCCTCGCCGTCGCCGGGGCCCTTCTCCATCCGGCGGCGGCGGAGATCAAGCAGGAGTCCTTCAAGGACGATTCCCGCGGCTCCATCCTCTTCGAGAAGTTCGGCTTCGGCCTCAAAGGCATGGTGGCCATCTCCGTCACCGGCGTCAAGGCCTCCTCCACGCTCCCCTCCACGCTCCCTGAGCCCGACCTCGCACAGCTCGGCTTCTTCCTCCTCTCCGACGAGTCGCTATTCGAGGCCATCTACGATCAGCCGGCGCCCACGGATCTGAACCCCAACCCGGAGTCCTCCCCGACCTGCGTCCTCTCCAGCCCCTACGTCAAGCCGCTCTTCACCTTCGCTGACAAGGGCTACTACAACAGGACTTCCGATCCTTTCCCCATCACCCACCCCGACGAGTACAGCCTCTTCTTCGCCAACTGCGCCCCGGAGACCATCGTCACCATGGAGGTCCGCACCGAGATGTACAACATCAACCCAGACGGCACCAAGGACTACCTCTCCGTCGGCATGGCCCCCGTCCCGGGGATCTACGCCTTCTTCGCCGTCTGCTATGTCGTGTTCCTGGCCGGTTGGCTCTACGTCACCCTCCACCGCAACCGCCTCTCCGCGCACCGCATCCACCACCTCATGTCGGGCCTGCTCGTCGCAAGGATGCTCTACTGCATCTCGGCGGCCGAGGACCAGCACTACATCCGCACCGCGGGGACGCCGCACGGGTGGGACGTCATGTTCTACCTGTTCCAGCTCGTCAAGGGTGTCATCTTGTTCGCCGTGATTGCGCTGATTGGGACTGGGTGGTCGTTCCTGAAGCCATTCCTGCAGGACAAGGAGAAGAAGGTCCTCATGGTGGTCATCCCTCTGCAGGTTGCAGCTAACATCGCCGCCGCTGTGGTCGGCGAGACTGGCCCATTCTTGCAGGGATGGGTGACATGGAACCAGATCTTCCTCTTTGTTGATGTCGCCTGCTGCTGTGCTGTGCTCTTCCCAGTCGTGTGGTCGATGCGTTCTCTGCGGGAGTCATCCAAGACGGACGGCAAGGCGGCCAGAACCCTCGCCAAGCTCACGCTCTTCCGCCAGTTCTATGTTGTTGTGATTGGATACTTGTACTTCACCAGGATCATTGTGTACGCCCTCAAGACAATTACTAACTACAAGTACAGATGGGTGAGCGTTGCAGCCGAGGAGGTGGCCACCATGGCATTCTACATGTTCATGTTCTACATGTTCAGGCCAGCTGAGAGGAACCAGTACTTTGCACTTGACGAGGACGATGAGGAAGCCGCAGAGATGGCGCTCCGTGAGGAGGAGTTTGAGCTCTAGAAGACCATGTGGATGTCCAATGACATGGGAATACAGCCATCTCCCATTCAGTTTCATGTTGATCATACTATACAGTTTCAGGGTTTAGCTAATATTTGTCTATGTACTGTGGTAAATCTTCTCCACTCCTTTTAGTTTTGGAAGCTGCCAATGGACTTGTGATAACTAGATTTCTTGTGTTGCAAAAGTAAGGGTTATTCAATCAATATTGCCATTTTGCCAAGTCTCGGTTTCCTCAATTCTTGCTTTTTCAGTGTTATTATTATATTTCCTCTATGAATGGATGATTTATTAGTGGTTGGATGGGGATGGCATTGAAGCATCATGTTGCTGTGACCTGTAAAGCCATGTCATTGTTACTGGAAGCAGGTTCTGAATTTTTCAGATGGTTGTTGGATTTAGACTTGCAAGCGGATACTTTTGCTGAAAACTGGCATCACTTTCGGCTGCTGAGGTTCATAAGAGTGGCTGGAAGCCAAACGAGCCAACCACCTACAGACAACCACATGTTGGAGTCACTAGTGGAGTAGTAAGTGAAAATCGGCCTGAATGAAACAAGTCTGTCAATAACTCGGCATACTTCTTGCTGTGTTCTGTATTAGCTTAAATCATCTGGGCTCGAGAAACAGGTGTGCGTGTGTGTGTTTGTGTGGGTTATGGACAAAGCTATTGGATGATCTTCAGGTTCAGTTATAGTGTAGGCTAGTGAGTTTCAGTTTTAGTTAATGTTTACCCTGTTTCTTGATATTTTGCTATTTCTGTTGTGTTCCATTCTTAGCTCGGTTTCTGAGATTGAGCTTATTGCAGTCTTTTGGTACCTCAATTTGAACATCTGAGAGGACAGAAGTAGTACAGACAGTGAACTGGCAGCGTTGGTATATGTTCGGTCAATTGCTTTGTGTTCGCCTCTACCGTGAGTGTCCATGTCCACCTAAGCTGATTCGCAGTACAGAAATGGAATAGCAAGACAGCGAGGGAGCTGTGCGCACATTAAACTATATTCGGTCTAGGAAAGAAAATATTATTACTTTAGATTAAACACAGCAATCTAAGTACGTCCACTATTTCAAGTCATTCTGGATTTTCTAGCTATGGACCCGTAAAAATCAAAACTAATTATAAATTAATGCGAACAGTTTGGTTTCTGGCTTTCTAATACCTATAAAAATCAGAACAAATATGTTTCGCAAAACAAAAATCAGAACAAATATAATTTATAAGGAAATTACAATTTGGAATGAAGTATTATTCATTCTA
Organism: Hyparrhenia diplandra; assembly: GCA_015847255.1. Lineage (NCBI taxonomy): Eukaryota > Viridiplantae > Streptophyta > Magnoliopsida > Poales > Poaceae > Hyparrhenia > Hyparrhenia diplandra. Next base: position 124,088 of record JADLZK010011442.1, on the reverse strand, counting down.
GGCTAAACGCAGGTATGAACCATGTTAATTTCTCCAACAAACTTCAAATCCAAAGGTGGCTATAGCTGGTCCTAAACGGGCTCTTCCAGCCTTGGCGAGTCGGGGCTTGGTAATTTCCGTCTCTATTTCGGGATCTTCGTAAATGTTCAGCCCGGCCCGCGCTTCCGAGAAAATGATGCAAAATAAAAAAAAACGGCATCTTGAGTTCTTGACAGCTTCCATTAATCCAGTCGATCATCCCTCGCAATCCACCACCGTGCGCCAGCACTCCGCCCAACCTTTGCCCCGGTGCCTCTCGGCCCGGCCCGCGCCCGGGTGCCCAGCCGCCAGCCGAACGCCAGGCCGTTTTGCCAAATGCCAACAGGCTGCCGGCGTTCTCTAGCAAAAGCGGGCGTCGTCGGCGTCCTGGACGAGTTCGATCGGGTATTCCGTATTCCTCTCCCCTGTTGTTCGGATCCACCTGGGCGTTTCGTCAAAGCACGCACCGTCGCACCAGTTTAATTGAGGACCTCATTAGTGATGAACTGATGATCATCGGAAACGCCAGGATCAATACCAGCAGCCAACGATTCCAAAAAGCCTGACGCAAAGAACGGAATATGTAGGATCAAGAAGTGCAGACCAAAGGATCGGACTCCGCCATGGCCAGGAAGAGCCACATCTCGATGGCGGCCGGGACAGAGAGCGAGATCTTCGTGGCCTTCGCCTCTTTCCCTCCGTGAAGTAGTTGCAGACTTGCAGGGGCCGGGCTGTGTTAACACAACAGATAGAAGGACGAAGAATTTGGAGAACTGAAAGAGGGCAGAGAAGAACAGCAAGATACAGGAGAGCAAGCAGCAGAATGATTCGCTTTGGAAAAAAAAATGGTGTTCATACGTTTGATACAGTCTCTTACTTCAAACCTCTCCAGGTTCGAATCTCTAAAATCTCCCCCGCGCCGCTCCCCCACGCGGGCGGCTCGGGCGGACCCTAACCGCCGCCGCACCCCTCCCCCCCCTCTCCTCCCCCGCCTCGCCGCCGCCCCGGCCGGGCCGCCGGCAAGGCGCGGCCGGCTGGGACGGCGGCGTCGGGGTCCTCTCCCGTGGTGGTGTGTGGTGGTGCTACGTGGGCGGCGCTGGCGCCGCCGCCCGAGAGCGTGGGGCTCGGCGGGGGCGCCGCCGGCCGTGCGGGCGCGCGCGGCCAGGGCCCGGGCAGGAGCAGGCGCTGGCGGGCGGCGGCGGTGGGCGTCCTCGCCCCGGCGCCGCACCTCCTCGCCCTTCGCGCGTCTCTCCTCCGTGGACGGGGCAGCCCCGCGCCCGGCGGCCCCAGTTGTGAGCGGCGCCGGAGGTGCCGGGTTACGCCCGGCTGCCTTGGGGTCTGGATCCTCTACCTCGCGGCCGGACCGGGGCCCCTTTGTTGGGACGGCGGCCGGCGTCGGATGGCCGGGGCTCCTCTTCCCGAGCATCTACTCGCTTCTTCTTGACGGTGGGGTCCAGATCCGTGCCTAGGTGATCGGATCCGGTGCCCGGCTGGCCGGTCCGGGCTTCTTGCCGCGACCGGCGGTGTGTGGTGGCGGCCGTGGTGGTGCTCGGCGGCTGGACCTAATGCGGCGTTGGGGGGCGACCCTTCTTCTCAACCGTCCCTCCCTTGGTGGCTCACCGGCCGTGGCATCCGTGGGTCTGCTTGCATTGGTGGTCAAGATGAAGGCAGCGGCGTCGGTGTGCCGTCCGGCGGCAGGGACGCCGAGCTGTGGTGGGATTGCCGGTTCTTCGCTTGTGTCTTGCCGGCGGGGGTGGTCGACGCAGCGGCGCGAGCTGCGATCGCGTGGCCGGCGCGTCGACACACTCCCCTTGGGTGAGTTTTCAGCTTGACGACCGGCAGCAACGACGGTGACGACAAGCATGGTTCGGGTTTCTTGGCCGAGGTCGGTGCTGGGGATTAATTGGGGCGAAAGCCTGGCGACGGCGACGCCTGCGGGCGCCGCCGCCCTCTTTGAGCCGTTGCGTCCCTAGCATTTGTCCACGGGTGAGGACCCGGCCCCGTCTTAGACGGCGACGGCGGCGTTTCTCAAACGCCGTACCCTTCCGGCGTCGTTGTGGACTTCGACCGGCTAAGAGGCGTTCGTCAGCTATGGTTGGAAGTCGGAGCTGCGCTTCTTGTCTTTGGGCAACGATGACCTTCACGGCCTCTCGAGCTCCGGACTCTATCTTCTTCGGGTTGTTGTTTCTCTCTGTTGTATCGGCGTGAGTCTACCCCTGTAGCAGTCTGCTGCAGGTGGACGCACTTCTTGCGCGTGTTGTAAAACTCTATCTTTCACTTAATGATATCCAGGCCGGGAAACCGGACTGTTTCAAAAAAAAAAAAAAAAAAAAAAAACTCTCCAGGTTCTTAGTCTGCGCTAGCAAGCACGTTTACCCACTCTGAACCACACAAATTGGGCCGCCTAGCTCTGGGCTTTGCTCTTTTCCCGTTTGCTTCAGATTGTCTCCCATCAGGCAGCGGAATTAGGCTGGCGTCCAAGGTCCAACGAGGACACACGCGTTGCGTGTACGGTTGATGGAGCCCAAATGCCCAACGACCTGCTCATTCGGACAACAATTTTCAGGTGGAACAGTAGAAGTGCATACCATGTAGCAGAACTAGATGCGAACTTAGCATGGCTCTAGTTGGTTAGCTAGGGTAACTTCAAGCGGATCAGATGGTAACTTCGTTAATATCGAGATGCTGACAACAAGATGTATGTGGTAATTTCATTAATCTCAAGATGTTGACATCGATGTGTTCATAGGTGTTGGGTGACTGTGATATATGAGCCACCGGATGAGCTATATTCTTTACACTAGTGAAATGTTAGTAAGTGAATTTAACAAGATAAGCCTTACAAGCGTGTGGTTAGCTAGGAGTAGAAAATAATCACAAAGGAGATGGGTCCTGCTTCAGCTGACAGTTGACACACCCAGCTGCATGGCCTTTCGTCGTCCAATCCAACCATTTAACCAATCAACTCCGAAACTCTTTACAAATCACTTGTATACTCTCTCCGTTCTAAATTATAAGTCATTTTGTCTTTTTTAGTTCATCTATTTAGTTATGTATCTATGTCTAGATACATAACTAAATGGAAGAACTAAAAAAGTCAAAACCACTTATAATTTAGAACAAAGGGAGAAGCAACATAGTTCGCCATTCATTCATACATAAAAGAAAAAAACAAGTTTAAGTGGAATTTTCGAAAGAAAGGTGATTTGGATTAAGTGGTATGTTTCTGCGGTCATAGGCAACTTATTATATACATTATCTGCCGTTTTGTTTCGTGTTGCCTTTGCCTTCTTCTGTTGAACCATGTAAGAGTAAGACCTTGGTGGCTGCCTTTTCAATATAGTAGCATGTAGCATGCAGCAGGGAGCAGGCAGGAACATAGTATAACGTACAGTCAAGGACGATCGGGGTCCGGTGCGAGTTTGTTGAGCGATCGTTGACCTGCACGGCAAGGCGAACCTAGGCATCGTATGCATGCATGCATTACAATAGCCCGACAGCCCGTGCCTGGTCTCGATGAGAAATGTCCCAGGCGAGAGCAATGGAAAAGAGTTTCCAGATGCAGCAAGGTCCTGCCGTCTCGGAATCAGCCTCTCTGCCTCGCCCGGTTTGGTGCGGTGCAGCTCATCTATAAAATTCTGCCGGGCCGTCAGGCCGTCCACGCCGTGTCGCCGATCGCATTCAGGGCAGGAGCCAGGGCATGCGCGCTGCTCGCTTTCCAATAGAAATTCGTTTGCCCAACAAGCAACGACCCCTGCAGAGGTTGAGAGCACGGAAACGCATCGTGCATGTAGTTGGTTCTTGTTGCTGCACTGCAACAGGCACCGGCCCGGGCCGGCCTCCAATACGAGATCGGACCACGTCAAGTCTCTCTCGAACTTGATAGATATATAGGTGCTGCGTTGCAGAAGGTGAGGTTAAAGTATAGCAGGGCCAATCAGGAGTCACGACTCACGGGACGACACGTACTTAACACAGTAATATCCAGCATTAATATATGACCCACAAAGTACCGATATGGCCATCTGGATATGATGCAGCTAACTGTAACCAACCTCTTCACAGGGTCACACCACACACGGGTTAATATCTAACTCCATCTGTGTTTTCATGTAGTAGTACTACCAACAACAAAAAAACACTATGTTAATGATGTACTACTCCATGGCATCTATGTGTATCACATGAACAACACAACAAGATGGATGAGAAGATCGAGTAGTTGTGGCTTGTCCTTCCTATATACAGTTTGAATTTTAACGAGGGTTATGCTTTTGCTCCTCTTCCTCTCAGAAAGATTGAAGCTGGATGATTTTTTGCACCTACTAGAACGAGAGCTTCCAAACTCCGAAACACAATTCACTTAATGGAAGGGCAAGGCAACTACAGAGAACCACCAGAACAGAACAGAGTTCATGGTGAATTGAAGACTGCTCAAGCAGCAAAACTACAGAACGGCAGTTACTTTTTTATAATCTTTCGACTTTGGACACGTGTAAAAAAGAAGAAAAAGCTAGTGGATCCAAGCATATGTATACTTGCAAAACCACTTATTTCTATCATCAGATCGATCACCATGAAAAAGAAGAATACAAAAATAAAACAACATGAACAATCACCACCTAATCAACTATGTCTTCCTTCACCTTCTTCTGAGCGCTTTACTTTCTCCCCATGCATGGCCTCCATGGCCAGCGAGCTTCGACCTTCCAATGTACAACGGCGCGCGCAAGCATGTCCGTAGTCCGTACCCGTGGCGGCATCACCTCCTCTTGTTCTTGCTGCCGAGCACAAGGCTGAAGTAGAAGAAGATCCGGAAGAGGAAACCCCAGGCCATGGTCACGAGCAGGCACTCCCACTTTCCGAGCTGCGTCACCGCGGCCTCGTGCAGGACGCCGCGGCCCGTGACGACGCACGTCTCGGGGCCGATCCCGACCCCGAGCGCCGAGCTGATGGACGCCAGCACCCGGTCCTTCACGGCGTTCGGCAGCGCCGCCAGCGGGGAGTTGTCGAAGATCTGCACGCCCCGCACGAAGCACTCGCCGCTGCGGGCGAACTCGTTCTGCAGCACGCCCTCGAACGGGTACTTGATGAGCGACAGGTAGTGGAACCAGATCCAGTATGCCGGGATCCTGTCCCGGTTGATGAAGAAGCCGCTGAAGAGCAGGAAGTAGGCGAGGATGGCCACCACCACGGTGTAGCCGATCATCACGTGCGGTATCACGCCGGAGAGGAACGTCACGAAGCCGCTGCCGGCCCAGAACGACGCCAGGATGGCCAGCGTGTAGAAGGCGAACCCGGACACGCCGCCCGCGAGGCCGACGGCGAAGAAGGTGGTGAAGGCGAAGGAGAGGGAGAGCACCACCAGCGCCGGGAAGGAGACGATGGTGTTGGAGAGCACGTAGGAGGCGCGCCGGTACGCGCCGTAGGCCGTCTCGCGCAGGAACACGTAGCGCTCCTGGAGGAACACCGGCAGCGCGTCGGCGCAGGTGTAGAACATGGTGGACATGGCGAACGCGAAGAAGCCCAGCCGCTCCTGCGCGCCCTTGGGAGACTGGTCCAGCTTGAAGAAGACGGTGGTGCGAGGATCGCGCCCGTGACCACCACCGCTGCGAGGCGTATCAGGAACAGCTCGGGCATGCGACGCGTGTTGATCGCTGACCGCTTCGTCAGCACCTTCATCTCCACCCAGAACGGGTTGGCGTAGGTGTGCATGGACGCGGCCTCCCCGGCCACGTCCGAGCCGGACACCAGCTTGCCGCGCGAAATGCTCGCGCTGATGGCCTCCTTGAGCGCGACATCGTCGGCGCCGCTACCAACGACGACTGATCCGAGCCTTGGCCAGGGCTCCGCGCGTGCATCTGCTGCCACGCGCGGTGGAAGTCGACGAGCGGCTTGGTCCCCGTGGGCGAGGACTCGAACTCGCGGATCAGGTCGAGCGCGAACTCGGCGCGGTTCTCGTCGTCGGGCACCGGGAACCCAAACTCGGCGAAGTAGGACGGGAGAGCGGAGGGCGGCCCGCTGAAGACGGTCCTGCCACCGGAGAGGAGGATGAGGCGGTCGAGGAGGCCGAGGATGCGCTGGCTCGGCTGGTGGATGGACGTGATGACAATGCTGCCGCTCTCCGCGATGCGGCGAAGCACCTTGACGACCATGAACGCGGAGGTGGAGTCGAGCCCCGACGTGGGCTCGTCGAGGAACAGGAGGATCGGGTCGTGGATGATGTCAGTGCCGATGGACACCCGGCGGCGCTCCCCTCCGGACACCCCGCGGTGGCCCTCGTCGCCGATGATGGTGTTGGCCGCGGCGCGGAGGCCGAGCTGGTCGATGAGCGCCTGCACGCGCGCGCGCTTCTTGGCCGGCGACAGCACCCTTGGGAGGCGGAACTCGGCGGCGAAGGTGAGCGTCTCGGTGACGGTGAGCATGGGGTACAGCAGGTCGTCCTGCATGACGTAGGCGGAGATGGACTTGATGACGGTGCCCGTGAGGGGCTCCCCGTTGAGCGTGACGCCGCCCTTGAGCGCGTCGCGGGAGATGCGGTTGGCGAGCGCGTCGATGAGCGTGGACTTGCCGGAGCCGCTGGCGCCCATGACGGCCAGGATCTCGCCCTCCCTCGCCTCCCCGGAGACGCCGTCCAGCAGCGCCCTGGTGCGCGGCGCGCGTGCGCGTCGGGCGCCGCGGCGGTGACGCGGTCGGAGCGGCGCTGCAGGGGCAGCCCGGCGGGCCCGCGCCCGCGCTGCTTGGCACGGACGCTGTAGGTCAGGCTGGTGAACGCCAGGCGGAAGTGCACGGTCCGCCCGATGGCCGGCGTCGCGCCCGCACCGTTGACGGCGCCGGCGTCACGTCCAGGCGTGGTGGGGAGCGGGAGCGAGAACACGGACGTGGTGCTGTCGTCGTCCGCGGGGGCCTGCGGGTCGACGGTGGCGGCGCCGACGAGGCGGAGCATCTCGGCGAGGGACGGGTTCCGGCCCCTCTCCCGCACGGGCGGGGGCGGCGCCGGTGGCGAGGCTAGGAACGGGAGGCGGTCCTGCACGGCGGGCGCCATTGCATGCAAGCACACAGTACAGCGCAGGCTCGGTGGATCAGCCTTGGCGCACGTACGTGCTGTGCCGATGCACTGTGTCTGGCCACTGGCGCAAAAGCGAGCCGAGCCGAGAGCTTAAGTAAGGAGAGGCGGGTGCGGGTCCAGTCCGGTCCGGCCGATGGGAGTGGGGGGTCTGCGGGATGGTTACGACTTGGCGAGGCGTGGAGGTCAAGTTTAAAGGCTGGTGGATTGGGCGCTTGGGGAGAGAGGAGAACGGATGGCACGGCGGGGGTCGTGGTGCTGGTGCGCGGGCGGGTCGTACGGACGTGTGGGCTGAGGTGGGAGGAAACGGTGGAGGGCGGCCGGGGGCCGATGGTGTAGGAGACGGGATGGTGGCCAACGCGCGGGGGAGGTGGCGCGGCCGGCGGGGGAGTGCATGGTCAGCGACTCAGCGGGGACCGGGGAGGGTTCGGAGGTGAAAGCCGGGAAGGGGAGGGTGGGTTAGCTGGCTTCCACGTCGAATCGGTGCGATTTAGGTTGGGTGGGTGACGAGAGACGGAGGATTTAGGAAGGAAACGGCAACTTGCATGCATTTGCATTGGGCACCACTGGAGTATGTGTATATCTTATTCTTTGGGAGTCGGATCGGAATCTTCTGTGGGGGTGTAACCGTGCAAGTATTGGACACGTTCCTGTTTTACACGCATGCACAAAAATGCCTTGGTTTGGTGGCTTGTTTAGAATAAACATTCCATGTTTAAACTATGTACCCGTAGCGTACAATTAGTTCGTCTAGATCTTCTTGGCTTACTTAACACATTGCATAGGCTTACGCTATGATCATTGTCAATGTTCTAGAGCGTGTTGACATGAAAAAGCGATAGGAAGCAAATGGAACGTTAGGTTCGACATCTGTTGACCGCATTTCTATATTTCAATGTCAGAAATACGGTACGGGTTGGTAAGCAAATTACACGAAGAATGTGGTAGACTGCCATTAATTGTAATCTCTTTTTTTTTTTTTTTTTTTTTTTGCGAAACAAAGTAGCAATACTCCTTATGTCAGCAGGTGAAGTACGTATATGGGCGGCCCGTCTGCCTTGATGGTAAAGCAATTTGGTTACGATGTTAGAACATTTCTCTGTATCCATCTATCAAATACATCTGTCTCTGTTGTTACCCTATACATGTCGTGTAAGCGCAGCCAAGAACTTTGCTCTGACAGAGGCTCTAAACAAATGCTGTCTACTACGTACACCACGCACATGATGAACTTTCCAGGGTCCGCGTATTGCCGTATAAATGCATAGGCGGCTTCGTTGCCAGTACAGGTCGCAAGTCGCCACACCCCCACAGGCCACATGGATACGCGCAGAAAGCTTATATGCGGTAAAGCCTATAAAAGCGCATCCCCTTTGCCGGATAGGAAACCCGAAAGCAACGGATAACCGCAGTACAATGCAAGCCTCGCTCCCGGGAACGAGATCATCTAACTTCAGGCAAAACGACTGCATCTGCAGTCAGACGATCTGTGCCATCGATTGTTGATCCGACGACAGATACGTTAAATTGACATGGGCTGCACAATGGCAAGGCCCAAGACAGCCCACGCACGTTCTGGCAGTGCTAAAAGCGCTCCAATCGCCGCCGCCGTCGCTGTCAAACACGCTCCAAACCCTCAAACGCATCGCCGCCGCCACCATCCTCGCCGGGAGTGCCGTTGCCGTCCTCGCCGGGAGCCATGTCGCACAGCGCTATCCTCACCGGGAGCCATCGCACAACGCCGTCCGTGCCAAGAGCCGCTCTGTCTCCGTCGTCGCCGAGCGCGGCGCTGTCAGCGTCCTCGCCGGGCGGCTGTCCTTGCCGAGCGTGGTGCTGTCGGAAGCTGTCGGGCCACGGCGTTTCCACCTCGCCCACCTGCTGCACATCTCCCACCATGGCCCAGTATGTACAGAGGCCGACGTCAACAAGCGCTGTCCCAGGGGCTACTGCAATTTGTGTTGTGTAAATTTGTGCTAGAGGTTGTTTCCAAGCAGCATTGTGTTGTGCAAATTGAGCTTCCACTGTATTCAGTGAGCTGTATAGATTGTATTTTGCAATGTTTTGACTAAATAAAGAGAAGGCATTGCTGAATTTAAAAATGTCATTGTTCCTGAACATCCAGTATGAAGTGCAGGTGACATAGCAGCTAAATTCCAGAGAGTACATAATGATCATGTCTTGTTTGCAGAAGAGTTTCTGATGCTCTCATTTCAGTGAAAATACATACAGATCATGTTTCGTGCACACATGGAGAGGAGTACACAGTGAAAATAAATTAAGGGTATTGATGCAATCTGAACACACATGGAGAGGAGTATGTGCAGACCTGCGATCATATTCCTGACGACACAACCAGCAGCCAAGATCGCTGGTCTCCCCTTTGCGTTCGCAGGAAAAGCTGATTGCGGTCGCCGATGCCTCACCCTCACGGTCTCATTCGAGGGAAAACTGACGGAAATCGTGCCAAAGATTCTGGTGCCGCCGCCAAAACGAGAGAGGCGATGGAGTATAGTTGGGCCGAGGCCCATATAACAGAGGAGGTGAGCAGACAGACATTCACATCGTTAGATCACGAGCAGACGGCACAGATGGCCTGACTGCAGATGCAGTCGTTTTGCCTGAAGTTAGAGGATCTCGTTCCAAATTGTGACGACGCCGGACAACTTCGGCTCGCTTGCATGCGCTTGCATAACCCCCACTCCCCAAGTCCCGAAGAGCACTGCACACATGAAAATAGACAGGTCCGTGGCTCCGTACCACATCACACTGGCACACCTTCCGTTGAAAGAAAAGGTTTTACTCCCGTTGGCCCCATTCCTCCGGTCGGTTGCCTCTGGCGCAGGGTGGCGGTGCCTTTGCGCACCGCATCTGCCGCGCCGCAGCCGCTGGAACGAACCTGGCATCACGCGACGCCATCACTGTGCCACGCGCGGCACGCCAACCTTGCCGTCCGTCTCGTCTCGGCAGCCACCCGCAGGGCACTGCTGCTTACCGGAGCCGTTAAAACCCCCGACCTCAAGCAGCTTACCGGAGCCGTTAAAACCCCCGACCTCAAGCACGCAGGCTGTTGTCTCATCTTTTGTTAACGCTGCAGCAAATGACCGTTCACAGAACCTTCCAGCCGCTCACATCCTTGATATTACGCTGGATTAAGTGTTTGGGATTTCATATACGGGTTCGTGGACGGACCGACGGAGGTATCAAGATACTAATACTCCAATCAAGCGCTTATAGTTCATTAATTCATGGAGCATAAACTTTCAGTAGTTTCAGGGACATGGTCGCGAGCATAAACTTTCAATAGAACCGATGCTGCTTACATGGTTTTAGAGACCAAAAGGAACTTCAGTTTTACAGCCATTAATGTGCATCCAAATACTTCATGTTATTACTTTATAAAACCAAAGTATTTTACAAAACCAGTGGGTCAAGTTCTAGCCACATCGACTCTTTTTAGACTTTAAGGTCGGCCCATATGACCCATTGGTCTTGCTTTTTGTAGATCAGGTCAACGAACTACCAAATGACAAGACCCATTCAGATCCCTAAGCAAGTTGCAAGTAAAACTAGACGAGAACGAACACTCTCTTCGCCCTGGACATGGAATGATCTACAAGAGGCCACAAACTTCTTTCCCTTGTTCACTTCTGCTCGTATAGTCGTATTAGTAAAGCTTGCACATTTCAACTGCAACCTTGCCCAAAACAACATACATATATATAAACAGGGACCATTTATAATAAAGTTGCAGACTAGATTCAAATCCACAGATAGAACTGGCCCGTTATTTAGTTGTACTGCAAAGACGCCAATTGTAGCCGGGGGATCATTACTTATGTTTCCAGTTATGAATAGCTGAACTCCAAACGGTTGCAAAACACAGATGATGTGAGTCCCACTAGCATTAAGAAAAAAACAGATTTTTTTTTCTTGTACAGATAAGTAAAAAAAGGGCAAGAAAGCTAGCCTTTTCAAGTTCCTATGAATTATGTTCTGTAATCTGTGAAGGATCAGAGACATTAGTGTCACCAGGATGCGTACAGATTAGTATAACTAGCAGAGGTCCCGTGCTTCGCACGGTCAGGAAAAATATGGAGACTCGGATTTAGGACAATATAGATGATAGGTAGCAGTCCAAGTAAAAAATCAGAGAAGAACACTCATATGAGGTACGTAATGCTGGATATGAGATACATGAAGAGCTGATGGTATGGACTGATTACAAATAGTATTCAAGATGAACTGGTTCCTGAGATCATCAGTCAGCAAAGACTTTTTGGAAGCTGAGCAACATCTGAATTGGAGTTCGCTCCTGCAGATTTAAAACCTTTGAGAATCACTTTATTTATGATGGAATCTGGGATGTATTATTATATATGTAGTACATTGTTATGTTTTTTTTTTGTTGGACGAATTGTTGAGCAAATCCCATTTGATGAAGAGGTAAAGATTTCACTGCTATCATAGGTTAATGAAGAATGGGATTTTTTTTTTGTCTGGTTTGACCTCCAATTTTGATGAGGACATCCAAGTTAAGATGACAGCATGTTGGCATACATGAAGGATGTATGGTGGTGACTGGTATTGTGATATAAGATTGATTTGTGCTATCAAGTAATAGGAGTTTAGTAAATACATGCCACTGACCTCTGTGATGCAGGCTAAACATGACCTTTTCCTGTGTTGCATTGAAGATCGCCTTGTTCAGCTATCAGTAGAGGTGGATTTTGCATCTGTAAGCAACAAACGATGAGAAATACAATCAAAGCTAAAACAGTTATTTACTTTTTTTTTTTGGTTTGGCAAGGGTAAAAGGTTCGAGATTGCTACAACTCGAGGCATGGTTAAAGTAAGGTATACATAAGTAGCAGAGAGGAACATTTAGATGTGTGGAAGGCATAGGAATGATGAAAAATTCGTAAGCAGAGTCCATTTGGCATTTCGTCGAACATTTGAAGGGTACAAAACACCATGAGCGAATAAGCATCAGATGGGGACCTCACGGTGCTCAGAGATGAAGGAAAAGGCATTGTAGACACACCACCATCACATGTACGCTGAGGTTGAAGCGCTTCAGAGAGGGAATAACAGGTTACCTTGATGTGGACGACCGATCGGTAATCGCGATTCGTGTATATTGATGCTGTTATGACACACACAAAAATATGTAATGTTTGGCGAGCGTGGCCTGTCATGGTGATGTGGGCAGACTTTGAGCTGTAAAAGCATATGCCATGAAACAGGATGTATCAAAAATGTGCAAAACAGCTCCGTACTCTGTTCCATATAAATAACTTCGATTGCAAATTTCGTAAGAAGCATTATTTCAAACAAATGACAGACATCAGATTTGATAAAGGAATTTGTCCATATAGGACGATTATAGTGAGAGAGAATACCTGGCTATTTATGTATGGTTGCAAAAGCCTAAATTTGGCGTAGTCCATGGTCTACTCTAGAGTAGCACGCGTAGTAAAGCAATGTGAATTATATGTGGTCGCTGCAAAATACAAATGAAAGAAAATGAGTGTTGGGTAGAACATTTTGGCTGTGAAAAAAGGAAATAAGAAGTTGGAGAAACCAAAGTGAAGGTATAGGATCTTACTGTAGACACATCTGCGTCACAATCGAAGGGAAGAGTGATTCTAGCTCCACTATAAATACAGGCTCACACCCCATCTCTATGAATTATACATGATTACTGCAAAAGAGAAATGAAAGAGAATTGAGTCAGGTGAAGATTGTACTATTGATGAATAAAGATATGACATATATCAAAATAAGAGGAAAACCTGAGATGGTAATAATGGTATTAGGGAGGAATCTGAGTTTGTGTATTGCATATGTCATCAAAAATCTCAGTGTACACAACATTATGGGTGCTGTGTTGATATTCGGGGGGGTTATTTTCAATGAGAACCCGTAAGCCTCTTGGAGATGTAACTCTTGAGAAGGCAACGTATAACTGTCCATGGCTGAACACAGGGCTTGGAAGGTATACGCCGACTTTATTTAGTGTTTGCCCTTGGCTTTTATTAATTGTCATGGCATATGAAACACGGACCGGGAATTGGCGTCGTTTCATTTTGAATGGCCATCTTGGGTCATCTGAGATGGCGACTATCCTTGGTATGTATGCAAGTACTCCTTTTGCCTTTCCCGTGATTATTTGTGCTTCGATTATACGATGTGTAAGTTGTGTAACTATGAGTCTTATTCCGTTGCATAAGCCTGCTGTCGGATCTAGATTTCGAAGAAGCATTATAGGAACTCCAATCTTAAGTTGTAGATGATGGTCTGGTAATCCACTCATCCGTATTGTGTTGAGAAATTCTGTAGGATACAAAGATTGCAAAGTGCAGTAATCAGCCGTTGACTCGTCAATAGTGTCGTAGCTGTAGTATGACATTTCTTCAGTGGCAATTCGGTTCATAATTTGAAGATTTATGGCATCAGCTAATTCATTGGTTGGTGCTAAGATTGCTCTCTCACAAAGGTAGTCTGGTGATTCAGATATATGGGGTGTTGAACCATACACAAAGGATATCAAATCTGTGATATTCCTTTGTTCAGGTGGTAGTAATATGTAGTCTGGTATCTTGACCCAGCTAGTATCTTCCCTTTCTGCTGGTATGGTATCTGGAGTCGTACCATCACCAATAGATAGAAGCCATTCAGCAAAACATTGAAGTTCAGTTTTGTCTTCGGGTGAAAGCGAAGGAGCTCTAAGTCTCATGTTTTCTGTTAAGGATAGCAAAATGCAGGAATGCCATAAATAAGAGCGAGTGATTGATGCATTTAAAATTTCATTTTTCTTGCCATTGGTAATGACAGGAAGTGTTTGCCTGAAATCGCCGCCGAGGACAACTGTTAAGCCACCGAACTGCTTATGTCTCGAGTTATGATCCTTTGACGACATTATGTCTCGGAGTGAATGATCAAGTGCTTCGAAGCAATATCTATGATTGACCGGCGCCTCGTCCCATATAATGAGGGAAGTCTGTAGTAGTAATTCTGATAACTTCGTATCTTTGTCTATTGGACATACAGAATTTTCTTGTAGGTGCAAAGGAAGGCCAAAACGTGAGTGAGGTGTACGACCACCAGGTAGTAGTAATGCAGCTATTCCAGATGATGCCACTGCTAGAGCTATTTTCCCTTGGCTTCGAATACTGTTCAGTAGGGTAATCCATAGAAATGTCTTTCCAGTTCCACCATATCCGTAAACAAAGAAGGTATGGCCACAATTCTTCGTGACTGAATACAATATGGTGTCGTAAATGTGTTTTTGGTTGGAGTTTAGCTGTCCAACCTGTTGAATTGCCATCTGTGCTGTAGCACTGGAGGCGTAAGAGAGCTCGTCCAGTATCAGTCTATTCCCAAGGAATGATGAATTGTTATGTTCTGGTGTAGGTAGGTGGAACTGGTGCAGTTTGTAGCCGGCATTCCTTAGCATGTTGTCTATTTCGATCAGAACAAAAGATCTAATTTGGTTTTGAATGAGCTCCTCAGATAGGCCCGGTGTTAGTTGGTAGATGCGGTATTTCATGTCTTCGCCCATTTTTGATACAAATTCATCGAACAACTTTACCGGGTTTGTGACCTGGCAAAAGAGGAGTATAGTCACAAACAATTGACGGAGTTGATATGGAAGTGCCCAATTGGCTGCATCGGTCATGGCTTCCGACCATTCGTGATCATCACCAAGCAAACCTAAAGCTTCACATGCTGCTTGGAAGGTAGGATACTGTTGACCAGAAATATTTTTTAAATCTGAATAGGACTGTGCACCTTTGACTCTGTGCAGCAGCATGCGCAGGTAGAAGGCTTCACCATCCTTTGGGTTGACATTGGTTATGCGGCCAATCTTTGGACGGTTGTTGTGGCGTTGGTGCCAATACTTGCCATCGGCATGCCATGTCCAATGTTCAGGGAATTCTACATATGTATATTGCCTTGCTTCTGGAAATGCTTTGTTAGCTTCGAACCAAGCTGTCAGCTTGGTGACAGTGTTGCGAGGATTGCTCACTACTTCCTCAAGGTTATCGTCTTCAGCATATATGACGTGGTTTTCAAGTGGAAGGTGGACATGTAGCCGTTCAATAGATGGATCCGTGTGGTGGATGTCGAACTGGAGAAGACGCCAGGCTGCATCGTTGGGTGTTACACATCTACAGTCCAAATACTGTTTTATCTCATCTATGGGTGCAGCTTCATGGTCTTGGTTGTCTTGGATGGCGACTCTTGCACGGTCAGGACCTTTGTTGGTGTACTTAAATAAGTACTTCTCCATTCCATCACGATTAACACTTTCGACGTTTATGTGTGCATCATATTTGACACATAGGTCAACATTATGAGGAACGACGAATCGGTTGTCAACATAGAGACCATTCTTTTCCACTGTTATTCTGTTGTTTGGTCTTGCATAGATGACATGCCCATTTGATGATACGGTGGTTGTGTTTGCAAAATCTTTTGGATAGAATCTGCTGCATTTGCCATCAGTCATGCAAGCAGAGTTTGGAAAGATGGCGCCGCATGGACCATGTATCATGAATTTTGATACAGCATCGTACCCAACCTTGTCAAGCAATGGATCAGGAAGTTGTGCTGATATCATAGAGTCAATTTTTTCAGGAGTACGGGGGCCGTTGGTTTTGAGCCATACGATGATGTGGACATGCGGTAAACCCCGTTTTTGGAACTCTATTGTGTAGACAACTGAAGGAAGAACAACAACAAATAGTGAGGGGATTTGCACGATAATGTGAAAAGAAGGTAAGAAATCATGGACATTGTGGTCGTACCTCCATGTATAGGGCCAAAGAATGAGTGCTTCTTGATGTCATCCATGAGTAGGTTAAGTTTGATGTGGAATACTCTATCAACAATGTCAGCTCGATCACATGGGTGTTGGTGTGGTATATGTCTCAGAGCCTCCGTTATTTCTGGCCAAGCAGTATTGCATGTGAAAGTGATGAAAAGGTCCGGGCATCCATATCGACGACATAGAGCGACACAATCTTGGTAATTCTGGTAGTACCATCGTGGTCCTCCAACAAAAGAACCTGGCAAATAAACACGGTGGCCTGTAGTTGAAGCCTCTGTAACGCCAGATGCAACTGTATGCATTAAAGATTTGTAACTGGCTGTCCTATATTTGGCCTGGAAAGTATGGCTTCTGAAGTGGCTTAGTCGACTCTCCTCGACGCAGCAATATGCGTCAACAATATATGCTTGGGTGAGTTTTTTGCCACGTAAAGGGGTATTGAAGTCATCCACTCTATCATGCAATCTATATGTATAGTATTCTAACATGGTGATGTTTTTCCTCTTTATAGCTGCTGATCGGCGACATTGACGGTACTCCAAGTTTTTATGGAAACCATCCTCACCATAGGGGAATAATAATGGGAACTGCATTGCCATAAACTTACAGTGTGTTTCTTCAATCTTTTGCAGCTTGGATGCATGGTCTTGCACTATTAAGTCTCGGCCCTTTTCAGATAGGCCGAGGTCATTAATCACCAGGCCAACAACCTCAACCGCAGTTGGAGCATTGTAAACATTTCCACGTTGTCTTGGAGAATTGAATAGCTTTATAGAGAAATGGTCTTCTGTTTGGTTCGAAAGCCTCTCTCGTGCAGTCCGAAAAAGTCGGACGATTGGATTGTGACAATTGAACATATTAACCAAAGAAGCAACAATAGTTTCATTTGGTTGGAAATTGCCATCTTCATGTGAAGAAATAGCCATTCTGTTCCTCACTTCATTTTCGTGTCGAAGATATAAAGTTGACAGTATTCTGGTCTCCTGCCATTCGCTGGTAGCAATGATCCTATTCGATGGCAGAGTTGGCCGCTTACCTTGAAGACATAAGGCCCTTGGCCATCATTAATAGATTTTATAACATTGACACCCATAGATGTCATAGTAAACATAGAATTGTAACATCTAATGCCATCGAAGAAGTGCTTGGACAGTCTGTTGTTTTGTGCAGTCAGAAGGCTCATCAAAGGTTCCGGAGGTGGATTATATGTAGGAAGTAGAATGCTGCCACCTTTACAACACTTATTATAAATTCGTGTTTCTTGAGTAAGATGGCCACGGTTACGTTCCTCATTCCAAAATAGGGCACCACATTGTGAGCACACATTATGTGGCCCTCCTAAATGGAGAGCAGAGGAAACCGTGCCTATATTTTGTAGGGAAATTTTATAAAGTAAGTAATTACTAATAGGTAGTTAAATAAATAAATACTAATAGGTAGTTAAATAAGTAGTTAAGTAATGATAAATAGTGAGCACACATTATGTAGTTGTGCATTGGAGGTGGGTAGTCTTACGTTTGTGTGGTTGTAGGCATTGAGTAGTGATACTCTCTCTTCCTGTTGTTTGGGTAAATGAATTTTCATCATGGCGAGAAGTTGAGGGATCACCTACAATAATATAGTGTTTTGAGGAAAAAGAATTAGTATGGAAAGCGTCAAATGAATATAGCACGTGCTGTATGTATATAGAGTGAGTTTTCCAATGTATGTAGCAAAGGGATTTGTTCAAATTTTAATTCATTGATCTTACCGTCATTATTCAGGATCAGCCTACGCCTACGAACCATGGAGGAAGCAATTGATTCTTCGAGCACTGAGGGTATTGGGGAGGGGCCAGCTTCGTGAGATTGGGAGGGGCCAGCTTTGTTGTTGTCTGAAGTAGCAGTCGATGCTCGTGTCCGATGTCTGGTGTGCTCAGGAAAGGCATCTGCAGGTACGTATTCAAAAGGATTTTAAGAACGTATAGATTGAATGTATATGTGTAATGTTGTTGGAGACAACATTACCTTGGTATGGATTGTTGAGATGTATACGCCGTCGTTTTTAGCCCTGTGTCCATGTTATCTATGGACCTTTATTTTTGCAAACCGACAGAGGAAGAAACCTTGATGAGTAAATTTATGTGATTGTAAATTATAGTAAAATCTAAAACTTCAAAATTTGGAACTTCTAGGTCATAGGAAAAATTGGGACTCTGAAATTTTGAGCTTCAAGCTATAGTAAAATTTGATAGTTATGAAATTTTGATGTTCGAAGTTCCAGTTCAAAGTAAATTTTATACCTAGGTGACCAACTCTTTTTTTTATAATTAGAACACATTATACAGGCCCTATACAGGGGAGAAATTGAAGTTCTTTTCTCTTTTTTTTTATAATTAGAACACATTATACAGGCCCTATACAGGGAGAAATTGATTTTTTTTTTTTTTTTTTTTTTTTTTTTTTTTTTTTTATCGAAGTGCATCATGCAAGCGTTTTTGGCATTTTATCGAACACAAAGGAGGTATAGCTTAGGTTACCTGTGCAGGGAGCCTACCTGAAGTCGCAGTCGGGATGGTGGTGACGGCGCCTCACGCGCGAGGCAAGGGGCGGGATCGGTACAGATTGCTGTTGGTACGGCGACTATCTGCATCTATCTTCTCGAGCATTCTTTCATCCGTTTCCCCGAAACTTCTTCCGAAGACCTCCGACCTCGGCGTCGGCGTGCCAGCAGACCGTGGCCAGCGCCGCCGCCAGGACCTCGTGCTTTCGCCACGGGTCTGCTGCGCTGCGAGGAGGGGGAGACAGGAGACAGCCGACGGGATGCAGGCGCCACCGCGGCTTGAGATACCGGCGTTGGCGTAGTAACGCCCCGAGACGACGCCGACGGCTGATACTGCTGCTGCAGTGGCCGCGGCGCTTCGTAGCGACTGGAGGGGGAACGGGAGGCAGGCGACGGGATTGATGGGGTGGACGCCAAGCGCTGTTGGTGCTGCGATGACCGTGGAGAAGCCGGGCACCGGCGGCGTGGAGGATGGATGGTTGCGGCCGTAGTGCTTGGATGCGTCGTGTGGGTTCCAGAAGAATGTTCGTGGTTCTGGGAACGAACGGCAATGGTTGTACCACACGATGGTTCGGACGGTTTCAGTGTAAAGTGACTTGCTGAGAGGATTTTACTGTAGATCTACAGCGTTTGGGTTCCTCAGGTTTAAAGGAGGTATATAGATACATTGAATCGGTTTGGACACATTTATCAAAACATATACATTTTGAGATCTGGGTGGCAAAGTATCTGATGGACTGACACAATTCCACCCAACATAACGCTGAGCAGGTCATTTACACCAGTTTAACTCATCCCTCAGGATTTACCTTATCAGATACTAGAATACAAAAGGATGGAGACCAGCATGAACAGCCAGTGATACAGCAGTATCAGAGCACAATGTGTTACTATACAGAAAAGTCACCCCTACTTGCATGTATTCTGTCCTGGATGCCTATTTGTTTCATGTAAACAGTGGATTTCATTCATCTATCTTTCGAGTTTCTACTTTGCATTAAGAGAATTACCTCTACTGGTACTGGCATACATGCAGTAGTGCAGAACCTCCAAAGACCAGTGCAAAAAGAGGGGGACAGGGGCACTCACCAGAACATATTTTATGATGCTCGTGTCAAAAAGTCATCCACAGCCAGAGATGCATCGCCATGAGAAACAACATTCTCAGATTCCGGCAAGTACAAAGAAGTAGAAGAAACCTGTCAAAAGAAGTACAATAACAGTGTGCTGCTCAAAAAATCACAATATATCAGGACATAACAAAGTAACAAAACACAGTGCAATGCATGATCCTGGTTCAAGCTTTACCTTTGAGTCTATCTGTAATTCTCTGTTATTATCTACTGAAAGAATAGCACCATGTGCTTTTAACCATTCCTCACATTCTTCCAGTCCAAGAGCTACATTAGCCTCACAAACTTCATCAATTCCGACAAATCCCAAAACCCGTGCGGCGTATCTAACTGGTACAGTTGGGCGATATGACTTGGACATGCATTTTATAGCCACAAAGCGCATTCGGTCCACATAGAGATCTGTAATCCAACAGCACAACAGAAAACATCTCAATGTATGTGCTACTGAAACAGTCAGCCCAATAGGGCAATAGATATGTATGTGTTTCGCTATACGACTGAGAGAAAGATCCTCTTTACCCATAAGACACGAGTTCAAGTTGGGTGCCACCTTGTACAATTTGAAAAACATGACATAGTTGCCAGACGAAAAGGCATAACGAACTTCAAGGGCATGCTTCACAGCTGTGTCTTTCTTGGCTTCCTTTGGCAAGCTGAAACAAATACATGCATCAACGGCTCAGGTCACAATAAGATTAATATAATCAAATATCCTCCTATTATGTGGTGGCGTTGCTAGGATTTCTGGAAAGGATACAGAGCTGGGGCTCTGCCACTGCTATTGCAACCTTCATGATTTTACTATGGACAGATATACCTTGCCATAGATGAAAGCAGATCTCTTTTGTTATTAGAGTGCAGCATGATGCATAGCAAGTTGTAAGCAGAGAATTCGAGGTTGCAACCCTTGATTCCTTCTCCATATAACCTCTTCAACTGAGATTGGCACTGCAAAAGTTACAAAGAAAACAATTAAAAACTAGGCTGTTAAATTGATAAATTCACAGTTAAAAGAAACCAACACACAACTACAAACAACCAGGAATACAGTTACAATCCAAATAGAGGCTTTGAATTTTACGGGTCTTGACTGGGATAACTTTACATGGCCTGTTGCACACCTTATATGGCCATGTAAAGTTACTGACGGTTACCTTATTTGCCCTTACTGAATATTATCACTAGCATTTATAAGTAGCATCTTTACCCTTGGCACAATGCAACTAGCAAACAAGGATAGCAGAACAGCATGTGGTAACATATATATATTTTACTTATTTACGCAATAAAATAAATCAGAACAAGACAGGCAAACCTGATTATATTCAGCCAAATCTCCAGAT
The DNA here is from genome assembly GCA_015847255.1 of Hyparrhenia diplandra. Lineage (NCBI taxonomy): Eukaryota > Viridiplantae > Streptophyta > Magnoliopsida > Poales > Poaceae > Hyparrhenia > Hyparrhenia diplandra. The sequence continues at coordinate 103,151 of JADLZK010011442.1, read as the reverse complement.
TGAATAGCTAAACGTGCATGGGTTTCATAAACCTGAAACAAGAGGTCAAAATGTTACAAGGGAAACAATCATGCAAGGAAATAGTGCCCTCAAAAAATAAGAAACAGAGCACATAATTCAACATTAGCTTAATAATTTTCTGGTTGATTAAATATTAAAAAAGGAATAGGTAAAATAAACCATGTAATGATCTCTTTCTCAAGGAAAATAGTAAGGGAGTAGTTTGAATAATTATTAAACACCACAATGCAGTATACTACAAGGGGCTATGGAGACTACCTTGACAGTCAGCTCGTTCTGAATCCTCTGAACAGTAAGGTCTTGCCGAATAGACTTCAGTTGATCGCATTTGTAAAGATAATTCTTTTCTGATGTTTTAACCATACAAAGAGCCTTCTCTAGGACATCTTCTGGCCGTACCTGCACAAGGAGTCAACGAGTAAAAAAAGATAAGGAAACAAAAAAAAAAACAGTTATTTCTAGTAACACGTTTTCCAGCCTACAATTGACATAAGAATTAGCACTGCATCCTCACTGTGGCAGGGTCAGGCGCACTTGTAAGGCGTAGGTATGGTTTCTCAATTTTCTGGCATGTTCCCTTGATTGTCAGTGCATCCCAATCAAAATCGTCCACTGCCAAACCAGCACTGTCCACATTACTTCTATTGAGAAGCAGTGACATGGCTCTACTTGTATATATGTTGTCAGTGGCATCCTTATCTGGTACAGAACTTCTGTTTTTTGATGGTGTGCCTTGACTCTGTTCAAATCGCTTAGATCTATGCTCCCGACGTTTCTTTTCCTCGGGTGAATTTGCTTCTGCGATTGAACTAGTGTAATATTTCATTAGATCCTGCTCCTTGTCACAGTCACTTGAGATGTTTCCGTTTTCAGTTAGACATGTATCACCACCAGTTCGCTGCATTTTAGCAGGCCTATGACTGTATTCGCTTAAAGGAGCTTGGTGGGATTGGACATGCTTCCTCAGATGCCAAGTGTTACTCTGCAATTTATTCCCCAGAAACAAATTCAGGCATAAAAACAAGCTACTCAAAAGTTGCAGTTTCCAAATTGTAAGGGGTCAAAGAAATGTGAAACCGCCCAAGGTTTACCATTCTTTTAGTGGGTTCCAAACTACTGCATATATTAATTTTTGCCAACTCATTAAGAACTTCCACACTGTTAGCAACATTTTCCTCTGCAACAGGCTCCCACCTACTTTTTGCGATAGGCTCCCACCTACTTTTTGTTCGCCTACTAGCACTCCTCGATGATAAGGAGAAGGGACTTGAATCCTTCCCATTGCTGCAAAGAACCAAAAAGAAAATAAATAAACATTCCCTTCGATTTCAAATGCAGGTTGTTTTAGATTTGTCCTAAGTAAAACATCTTTAGCTTTGGCGACGATTAGCTAAAATATATGTAGATTTACAATATAAGGTTGATGCTGCTAAATTGTATGAAAAGTAATTTCATAATATAGAATCATCCCAATTTGAAATAAGACATCCTATAGAAATCGCCAGCAAAGTTTAACCTCGTCGACCATGTCAATGTCCAAAACAACTTACATTTGAAATTACGAGTATTAGCTAATTGAAATAGGCTCGGCTTCAGAGAGTTTGAGTTCAGCTAAATGACATGGATACTGAAAAAAGCAAGGCTCTTAACCTTTACGTAAATCTAAACAAAAATCAATGAGATTGCTTAAGCAGAAGCTTTTTGGATAGCTTCAACATACAGACAACAAATATAATAAACTTCTTTGAACATTCCCAAAGAATATTACTAGTGGAGAGCATAACACAGTCATAACACTGCAGGGTACTGGCTTACTGCAGTCCTATGCATCCATCAAAAGTTAATCACAGCTAATAGAAAATAGAGTTAAGACCAGCACACCTAGTCATATTCGTGCCTGTAGCATTTTCTGGCAAAGTAAATAGTGGTTCAATGTCCCAGTTCTTCGTATGAAGGGTCCCATCAGCAGTTGCCTTCGTAATTATCTGAAGTTATCAGAGGCAAAAAAGAGCTGCAAGTTACCAGACCCCAAACAAGTAGAATTTAAGGATGGAAGAAATGATATAAATAAGACAACCTACTGGATCAATAATTTTAAACTAACTGCAGAGTTGAAATTTCAAGACACTTATTTTCTCCTAATGTGGTAAATTTCATAGTTGCACAAGACAACTTATTTAACATTGCCAATCACATGCTCATAGCTAATAGCTAACCAATAAATGATCTTGCAGACTGGCATAACTTCCGTTTTACAGAGAAAAAAAAAAAGTGATCTTGTTTTTCCCATGGAACTGGTGGAACATTAATAATAAATTGGCATGTCCAGTTCAATTCGATATCTTTAGCCAGTTTACTTTGGAGTCAAAATATTTCTGTTTTGGTTTCTCCAAGGCAATTTTCTAAAAGTTGTGCTTTAGAGACTTAACCTCCTTCAAGATCCTTCGGCTGGCAGTCCTCTGGGCATCATCCTCGCAACGGGCAAGATTTCGCTCAACATAAGTACGAAGTGAAACAGGGAAAGATCCCTGGATAGAATGAAATATGTCAAAACGTTAATGAATATGAAGGTGTCAAAAAAGTTGTGCATGTTGCCATATTACAGAACTTATTCATTGAGTGTCATGGGCAGCCAGCAGGCTGCCACTGGTCCAATAGGCCCAAATGTCATTAGCGGCCCAATAGGCCCAAGGATCATTAGCTTAGCCGCTAAGTTAGGGTTAGTCCCCTCTCTATATAAAGAGAGACAGGTTTGTCATTTAGGATTAAGCAATGAACAATGAAACAATTCTAGTCTCCCCCAATCTCTTAAGCTCTTGGCAAAGCATAAGGCCTAATTATCCCCAAATATCCATCTACATTACACCTGGTATCTAGAGTCACCGATTCTTCCACAGCCGCTGCCATCCTCTCCATCTCGAAAAAAAAAATTTCATCCTGATCCAGCCGCTCCTCACCAAAAAAAAAAAAAAAAAAAAAAAAAAAACATCTCATCTCACGCCCCCGCCGCCCGTCGGCCCGATCCAGCGGCCGTCCACAAGACATCATCGCCGCCGCGGGTCCTTCCCCACCTCGCCGGCCGCCGTGAGGCCATCCTCCACCACAGCCTAGCCGCGCCCCATCTTCGTCACCACGGCCGCCGCATCTTCTCCCACCACGCCGCCGCGCCATCTCCGTCCGATCCTCGCCCTTTCCGATTCCCCAAGCCGCCACGCGCCGCCGCGCCGCCACCACCCGGCCGCCGCGCCGCCATCCCCACGCCCGTTAGCGCGGCCCCTCAAGCGCCGTAGCGGAACACCGCGGCGATCCAGGGCGACCACGGCTTCACTCATCGCCCCATCCGGCCCGGCGCGACCTCGGGTCCGCCATTGATCGCGGCTCACGAGACGCCCGTCCCTCCAAAGAGCCGGCGATTCTCTACCACCTCCACCGCACCTCCGCCCGTTTCTCCATCGAAAACCGGCCGCGTTCACCGCCACCCCGGCCCTCGATGGATTTTCCGCTTCTCCGCTTGATGGGACCTCCTCGATCCGGTGGCCTTCGTCAACCGTCGCGAGCTCTACTTCCGCCGGAGCGCATCATGGTGGAAGAACGAGTATGGCTGGCTTCCCGAAATTTGAAAGCCGACGCCCGAGTTTGGTTCCGCCAAGTCCAGCAAGATGAATACCGGCGTGGTGTCGCTTCACCGAGCTCCCCGCTTCTGGCGTTTCAAACCGCCCGTGCCCCAACCGCTTCCCTCGGGTATCCCGTGGTGTCGACAACTCCCTTCGCATCCTTGCCGATGTTTCTACACAACCGGATCGCATCAAGGAGATGCTCAACGCGATGGAGAAGAAGGACCGTGAACGCCGCCTCCAGGCCGCAAAGACACGGGACTTCGGTGCGCCGCCGGCGCAGCTCTTCATGCGGCAAAAAGCATCGGAGGAGCAAGCGGCGGTGCGACTACAAGCTGCAGGCGAGGTTTCCTTGTCCCGATGTGTGGTGCGGAAGATGCGCATGCTCCTCGGCTCCGCCGTCGTGCGTGTTCACCACCTCGGCCTCAACCATCCGTCCCCGGCCGCTCCAAGTGAAGGGGAGGTCCAAATATGGGCACTTCCACTACGGCGAACAAGCAGCACCTTCCAAAGATCGGGCATCACCGGGATATGGCCGCCTCCCGCATCCTTGTTCCTGCCGTGGTGCTAGCCAACTCCAACGCCCGCTGGGCTGGTTCAAGCTCCACCCTTCAGCCCCAATGAAGCCGAGGCGCTCTACCCATGGGATCCCTGGTGGACATAAATTATTTCATTTTCTAGTCTTTAATAACGAGGTAAGCCGAGATGTAAAAGGCTTAACCCTAGGTCGCGTCGAATAGGTCCACGGCGCCTATCCAAAATCGAGGGGACGAGCCGGGTCTCCAAGGGCGGGGGAGATGTCATGTTTGGGTCGCCACCGGTCCAATAGGCCCAAATGTCATTAGCGCCCAATAGGCCCAAGGATCATTAGCTTAGCCGCTAAGTTAGGGTTAGTCCCCTCTCTATATAAAGAGAGACAGTTTATCATTTAGGATTAAGCAATGAACAATGAAACAATTCTAGTCTCCCCAATCTCTTAAGCTCTTGGCAAAGCATAAGGCCTAATTATCCCCAAATATCCATCTACATTACATTGAGGGTCTTAACTCTTTAACTTTCAGAAGTTTTAGTCTGAAAAATTCCATGGGAGGAAGAAGTGTATAATATTCTATTTTAAGAACAAGAGATTGGTGGTGGTATTTTTTGGTTCTGTAGTGACTTTTACAGTGTTTCACTGAGCTTAACAAGTGAGGATTCACCTTGGATGCATTATGTAGCATGAATGCATCATCCATGATCAACAAAAAGAATGAAGCAGAGCTTACCATAAACCGTACACCGTAGCTTTACGATTGTATCAGAAAAAAAGAATGAAATAAAAAGAACCTACCGTCACCTGCATTACTGCTTCAGAACCATTTTGTGAGACCATCGCATCATTCTTGGGCATGGAAACACACACATAAGCAGGTTTCAGTGATGAATCAGCTTCCAACTTTGAGTTATCCACTTGAGGCGTTCCTATTGGAAAATCTGGGGCTATTCGTGGATTTGTTGATATCTGCATTTTGTTTAACATGTGGACATTTGATGACAGAGAATCTTGCCAAGGTGCCTCAGGGATTTCAGAAACATGGTTGATTGAAGAAATATTTGAGCTTGAACCATGTAAAGGCAAAACCTTTTGTTGATCAACTTGGTTACTTGGTGGTAGCTGATTATGATTTGCAGAACTATGGTGGTATGCTAAGCTGACACACTGGTTCTGAAATGTTGGGATACCTGCTGCATTGTTAACATAATGGGTGTGAAACATCGGTGTGACTGGGGCCTGAGAGGCATACTGGTTTTGATATCCTTGAATGCCTTGTTCCTGGGAAAATGGATAGTTAGAATTTCGCAAAACCATACCAAAACATGGTATACAGCATATAAATAACAAACATAGTTATGCCCCCACGCCACCCTACCAAAAAAAAAAAAAGAAGAAGTGATTATCATACTCATAAGCCTTTTTTATGTTCCGTTTTCAATTGCCCTTTAATGGACGTTTGGCCCAAAAATGGAAACAGACTGTTTAGCATTTAGCAAAACACACATGAACTGTTTAGCGTTTAGCAGAACACTGTGGATAGGCCAAGAACACATGATGAATCAGAAACCATCCAAGCAGAGCTTCTAAGTTTGCTTTGCAGAACTACAACTTCTAGAAGCTACATCATGCTACAAATGAAAGCCAAAAGAAGATATGCACGCTTGCATAAAATGGAAACCAACCAACAAAATTTAAGGACCAGAAGAGGAAACAACTAATTTGAGACTGGGACAATATATATGCTGCAAATAGAATGCCATAGATGTTTGCCTTGGTGTGACAAAATCCAAGTTAATGAGGTTGCAGCATATGCAATCAAACAAAGCAAAGTATACAGAAGAATTCCCCAATGACAAGCTGCATGGAGGTTCAGGAACCTTTGCATGCAGAAGGCAACAAGCAAACTATTTGTGACTCTATAATCGTTTGACAAATAGAAAATAGCACAGAAAATGACAGAAATATTTGTAGTACATGTGTTCCTCGATACAAAAATCCATTGAAAGAAGATGAACCAAGAGGCTGTCTGGAATATACGAGTTTCAAAGGCAGCACGAATCTGGTTACATTACAGTGACCCAGACAGGCCTAACAGGGTATATGCAACAAAACAAGAAACTCAAGGGTTGCACATAATCAAGGTGGCAGCTGTCTAAAAGTACTGACCACTTCTTCATTGCTCAAAATATTAAAAGGAAAGGACAGGAGTAGGACAATAACAAATTTACCTCTGAGGGAGGCGCAGTAATGTTACCAGAATCACTCTTCCATGATGTAGTGCCTGGTGGAGGTGGCTGGTTGCATGTGTGTGCATAATTGGAACCAATGGTAACAGTTTTTGTTTCAGGAGCAGTGCTACCGCTGCCGGTAACTGCAAGGCCACCTGAAGTCTGTGCAGACTGATCATAATAATAAGCCCATTGGCTGTACTGCTGTTGATAGTGGTCAGAGCTTGTGGGTACTGAACTAGAACTCTGGGCTACATTACTATCTGGGGTGCTACTCTGGTATGATTGTGCATGATTATTTACATAACTTCCATTACCCCAGGCATTGTTTTGATGATAATAGTAACTGCTTGTTGCATATCCTGGCACGGTCTGATGAACGCCAGCAGTATAATATGTGTTACTTGGAGGACTAACATAAGATCCTGAATTTGGAAATGGCGTAAGAGGCTGGTAAGCGGCACCTGGACCTTGATCAAGTCCTCGTTGAACAAAAAGAATCATTTGCCGCATGTGGATAGTTATAGTAATGGTTTGGATGTTTGTAGTCCTGTTGAACTGATGTCGGACAAGGCACATAGGAGTTAGCCGACTGAACCACATGAGATTCACTATTTGTCACACTTTGAGTAGCTCCTGGAACTGCATCCCTCTGGGGATCATAGTAAACTGAATGTTGATTTATACTATCCATCAGATAGTACAAGAAAATGCCAGTCAAAGAAAAGCCAAAAATGATGGCCAGGAGGTAAAGATGGGTACGGAGATGGAATGGTTTGCTCGAAGCTCCTGCTCTGTTAATTAGGAAAAACAACCATAGACATCATTGTCAGATCAGCATCAATACAAAACAGCATATCCATCAGAACAAATGACTATTAAAGAAATTTTGAACCCCAGGTTCACTGTGGGAGCATGGAAGTCAACACAAAGGCACTGCTTGACCATAAGGCCATGATAAGTAATTCTAATCAATCAGTACAAAAGACCAGGAAGCAAGTGCCAACAAAGATTTGTATGCAGCAACGAAGAATTATTTTCTTGCTACTATAACATGTGATCAGCCCTAAAGAAATTGTAACAGAGCTAACTAATGACAGGATATGATACTGGCTGACCCTGACTTATGGTTTACGCATGTGCCAAGAATAGAGGATTGCTTTTTATACTGCAGACAGTGAAATCCTCCCACCGTTATCATTATTGTCTATTTAACGGTAAACTCATGTAAGTCATGGTAGAATCAACTCGTGCGTTGTTAGGTGACAGGATAGTGATTGCAGTTAAACTATATATTCAAAAGTACATAACTACTAATATACTCTCTCCACTCCAAATTGTAAGTTGTTTTAGCTTTCTCCTAAGTTAAACACCAAGTTTATAGAACATCAAACTAGAATCATTAGATACACCCTGAAATGTTTTTTAGTAGTGCATTTATTTGATATTGTAGATGTTAACATTTATTTTATAAATTTGCTCAAAGTTAGACAAGTTTGACTTACGACAAAACTAAAACAACTGACAGTTTGTAAATAGAAGGACAAAAACATCACTGCATATAGATAAATGCTGCATTAGCAAGAACTGAGTTATATTCAAGCATCAGTGATTCCACAGGCAATTCTACAGGCCCTTGTTTAGCCATATACTCTAGAACCTTGCTATTCTTATCTAAGAGCGAATCATTTTTAGCGAAATGTAAAAACAGCAAGTGAAGAAGATAATGTCGTACATCTAGCAACAAGCTGTAGCCAAGTAAACCTAAGCGTGGGTAAAGTGCCACGGCCTAGCATACAGGATGTTTGACTGGAGGCGACTAGAGGCTAGCAGGGAGGATTTGGCGGTACCATCTGGCGGGAGGCGGCTCGGCGGAGGGAGATTAGGTTTAGATAGATCATAGAGACGCGATGGGGAACTAGGGGAGGCGAGCTGTCAGAGGAACGAATGAGACAGTCGGGGCTCGCGTACGCGTTCGGTTACTGCCTGCCGACTGCCGTGACGACGTAACCTGGGACTTTGTCAGCGAACAGCGCTTGGGCATGAGCTTGCCTATTGGGCTGAAATCTGGCAATGGGCCACCAGTTGGCAGTTGCCGAGTTCCCGGTGGAGACAAGACAAGCCAAACCTGCTTTAGGGTTCTGCCGCCATCCGAACGAACAGAAGCAAGTGCAGCAATCAACTGAACCCATGATCATCTGCATTTGAAACACTAACCAGACCAGCGCAGAAAGCATCACGACATACAAATTCAGCAAGCGCAACACAACAATCGAACAAAGCAGCAGCGAATGCCCAAAATGCTGTAGTGATTCAGGGAAAGCGGGCATATACCTCGGGTCGGCTCGGCGTCGGATCCGCCCCGTATCGCCGTCCTAGAGCTCCGGAGGTCGAGCTGGAACCTACTAGCAAATCTCTCCGAAGAGAAGAGGCGCCCAATTGGCGAAAATTCGATCGACTGAGTCAGATCAGACAGGGGCGCTCGCCGGAAAGGCCCGGCACAGAGCAGAGGTTGGCAAAGTGGGCGGAGGCGGGGGATGCAGTTGCCTGGGGAAGCGGGGTTGCGGTTCCTATTTGACTATTTCTGCTGCGGCGGCGTTCGGCGAGGCGTGTGATCTCATGGTGGGAAGGAAACCGCTTCGGCTCTGTTTTTATGCAGCGGGCCTGAGAAGCTGCAGTCGATGGGCCTAGATACTTTACTGATTGCGGAAGGCGACCCAGCTGACAGTTCTATGAATATACTTTCTCCGTTCAGAAAACAAAAAATAAGCGTAGTTCTAGGGAGTACCCTGTAATAGCAATTGTCTCACAAATTGAAAGCAGTTTGTTCACTCAGATGCAACTGTCCAAAGATGAGTACTATAAACAGGAATCGTCCCAATCTGTGAAGGCTACATAAAGAAGACTGAATATGCAGAGAACTAAAGAAGACTGAACATGCAGAGACACCGGCGAATTACGTTTCTTAATTCATCAAGTCAATAAGAAATGTTGGGAGCAACACAAACTGGCAACATTTGTGTATGAGGGTGAGCTCGAGGTGAGCAACACAAACTGAATATCCAGAATCCACATTTCATATCTTGGAAGTTCAGAACATAAGGAAATGCGGTACAGCTCATATACTACTACTTGACCATGGCTCTCGAGTGATCGAACCCAACAATAAGCACTACTGATAAGACTAGGAAACTAAACACATGTGCCAGCATACTCTCGCCTCCCTCGATTTCTTGACCGCGACCCAAGACGTTTGCCACGGCCACCAGCGGCGGGGGGCACCCCTCAGCCGCCGAATCCGTAGAGGGTGCGGCCCTGGCGCTTGAGGGCGTAGACGACGTCCATGGCGGTGACGGTCTTGCGGCGGGCGTGCTCCGTGTAGGTGACGGCGTCGCGGATGACGTTCTCGAGGAAGATCTTGAGCACGCCGCGGGTCTCCTCGTAGATGAGCCCCGAGATGCGCTTCACGCCGCCCCTCCTCGCCAGCCTCCGGATCGCCGGCTTCGTGATGCCCTGGATGTTGTCGCGGAGGACCTTGCGGTGACGCTTCGCGCCGCCCTTGCCCAGACCCTTGCCGCCCTTGCCGCGCCCCGACATGGTCGCTCGAACACGGAGATGAGATTGCGAATTGGGTGTGGATTTGGTGGGTGGGGATTTGGACGAGACAAGTGCCTTTGCCAGAAAGGGGATGGGGCTTATTTAAATGGCGTGCGGTGGGGTGCGGGGGTAGCCTGCGCCGTTCGATGGGCACGATACGGACGGCTGGGAACGAGAGTTGCGTAGATGCCGCGGATCGCTGACGTGGTGCAGGGCACGGATCGCTGAGTTGGCTGGTCTGGGCTGGATGTTTCGGGTTCTGGCCCTTTTGGGCGCCCAGATTTAGTCTGACAGGCGGGGACTTGGTTCGTCTGGATGGATTGATAGTGTTTTTAGGCGGGATCATTTTCTTTTGCAGCCAACTTTTGGCGGGATATGGTTAATTTTGATATTGTATGTGCATGCTCCATCTTCCTCCGTCCCCATCCACAATCTATACTACTAAAAAGAACCAAATGTTATCGTCATCGGACCTAATCCGTCCGCCCCCACTAATCCCGTCCCGTCCGCCCGGCTCCCCCGCCCATGCGAATCCCCGCCCGGCTTCCTCGCGCGTCCGCGGAACCGCCAGCGGGCACGACGTGCAGTACGCAAGCCCCGCCCATCTGTAACCGGCGACGATCTCCGTCTATTCCACGCACGCGTATCCGGGCCCGGTCCCCTTGGCTCCACGCACGCGCAAGAAAAAGATCTCAGCTCCAATCATCGATCTATCTTCCCCTTGGCTCATCCGAGGAAAGGAATGAATCCGCACGACTATCCCGTCCGTCGGCAGCAGCATGAGGGTCCGGAGGCGACGACGATGGAGAGCAAGGAGAACTCCACGCACTCGGCGCCGGCTCACAATAGGCCGCACGGGAAGCGCAAGCCCCCAGCCGAGCTCCCCCATGGCCATCGGGGACGCAGATGGCGGAGCGGGCAGAGGCCGAGGAGGGCGCCGAAGCGGCGAAGGCGACGGTCGCGCCGTACGTCGTCACTTTCCTTCATAAAAATCCCGTCGTAACTTTCCATGAATCTCACACCTCCATTCAAGATCCAACGAGTCTAAAGCAATTAGGATTGCCCTCCTTTCCATCAAACAAACATATAGAATATTTTTTTTACAGGAGAAATGCTGGCGGCGGGAGCGCTCAGCTTGACGCGGGAGCTTCCTCGCGCGACGGCCGTCCCACGAGCCGCTTCGCTTGTCTGGTCGCGCGGTGCGCCGTCGGTCCCGCGCGGCGCACCCGTGCTGCCTCAGCTGCCTGAACGCGGGACGTGGCGGCTGTCTCGCGCGCCGCCTCGTTTGCTGGACGTGGATTGCAGCATCAGGCGTCCCGGGCGCGGCGCCGCGGCCCGCCTGCTGGACCAAGACCCGAGCCAGCTGCCCCACTCGCTGTGCCAAGCACGCACGCCGGCATCCCGTGCCCACGAAGGTCGTCCGCTCGCCGCACCGTGCGCCCACGGCGGCCGCGCCACTCGTAAAGCGCGGGCCGTGAGTTCGCCACGCTGGCCGCGATGGCGGCGCGTGCTGGCCGCATCCCATGTCCGCGACGATCGCCGCTCACTGTGCAGCCCTCGGCGACGGCCTCGCGCGCTCGCTGTGTGTCGGGCTTGTGATGGCCGCCCACTCGTCGTGCGCCCACACGCCGGCCGGCCACTCGCCATGCCACCCCATGCGCTGGACAAGAGATTGCCATGCCAGTCGCGCACGCTGGCAGCGCTGGCCGCAGACCTTCCATTCACACGCCGCCAACGGGACGCACAGCATGAAGAGGATGAGGTCAGCCTCCGGACCTGCAGGCGCGGTTGCCGCAGTCACGACTTGTGACTGACAACCCGGCGCGTGGTCCAGACTCCAAACATTGCTCTTCCGGCACGTACAGTATGCCTGTGGTGGCGCGGCGAGGGAGGGCTGCAAGAACGCAGCGCGCGGTGCCGGACGGCTGCAGCGGCACGGCGCGGGAGGGCAGCGGCTAGAAGAGGATGAACTTTCGGTCGCTGGAGATGGGAGAATCTCACCCTTTCCACCTGGTCTTGGAACTTGCGCGTCGGTGTGTTTAGTCCTCCGGTTTAGTTGATTAACTTGATTTGTGATGTGAATGTGTGATTGTAGTTCTATATACGATATAATGGGGCCATAGGAAACAAACTGGTTAAAAAATAGGATAATGTAGCTGTAGCGAACATTCCTATCTAGAGGTTGTGACTTGTGATGCCTGGGTTCACAGGTTGTGACACCTTCACAGAAGAAAATAATGATGGAGGAAACAATTAATTATAGCATTTTTGCGTAAAAAATATATAGAAATTTAATTTGCTATAACTAAGAAAGGATGAGTAAAAAAAAAAAAAGCTTAGCGCTCCTACGAAGTAGAGTGTTTCGTACATATATATGATGCTTCCATCACATTGGATGAAATTGCAAGTTGAAAAGGATCTTGTCTTATTGGGTTTTAGTTATTTATTCTTTGTAGCTTTTTAGTTTTGCACAGGATGCTTAGAGCAATTAATGTAAATGTTAGTTGTACTTACAACTTGACTTAATGCAAAAAAAGTACTTGTTAAAGTTACATAGTTGGTTATCTTCAAGTCTATTTACATCTATAATTATTACCTTCCTGATAACATCATGTAAGCATTTTTATTATACTTTGTTCATGTAACTATCATCCTGTTAAAATGGTCTAAATGTATATGTATTTGTCATGGATTTTAAAACCCGTAACAACGCATCGGGCATTGACCTAGTGTAGCTAAAAAAGATGACCTTAAGCATTTAATGCATGCACAGGAATGCACCCTAGCTATTATAAAGTTGAGCAACAACTAAAACCAAACAAAAATTGACCATAAGCTTATGGTCGGCACTAAGAGATAAAAAATCATTGAATCTGTCCTCCTCCTGCTCATTCTCTCTCTTACGCAGGTTTGCACTCCCACCATCTCTGTTCTTTTTCTCTGCAAGTTGTACTACATGAGACTCATCTTAATGCTCACCCATTGTGGAGCATGCAACAACAAAGGAGCACTGACACCAGACTGCCGCTATTGTTGCCATGAGACATAAACATTGCGCTTGCCCTTAGTGTAGTATCATTTTGAGGTTTTCTCGATCATAACTTTGTAGAAAAATACATGTAACATTTGTATCTTTAAATAAATTTATTAAAAACTAGATTTGGGGACGGAGGAAGCGCAAGATCGTCTTCCTCCTTAGGCACCCTTTGTCGCCGACCCTCTCTCGCGCTTCCACCACCGGCAACTAGCGGCTCCCCCGCCGCTCCGTACCACCCACCTCCCGTTGCCTCCCCCTCGTCCCCCCTCCTTTAGTCATAGGGCAGTTAACGTCTTCCAATGCAATGCCCTTGCCACCAACCAACCCCAGTGGGCGGCACCCTCACCGTCCCGTGCCACCACCGTCATGTGCATAACCACCACCCTAAACCTTCTTCTTAACTGTCAGGGGTAGGTCGTCTAGCCCTGAACCCCAACGCTCGTGAGCTCCCATGGGTCGTAGTGTCGCATTGTCCGTGCTCCGCATGATGGTCGCGTACTAGAGTTCTAGCTATGTGTCGAGAAAACAAACAACAGTGCTACAGGAAAAAAGATCAGGGAGATGAAGAAGATGGTTGAACATAGGCTATGGACTCCAAACTAGAGACTAAAGGGGAAGAGTGGGATCAAGGGGTGGATAAAGACTAAGGAGGTCAACAAGTAGAAGATGTGGAAGGACTACATGTTGGTAGACATGGATTTTGCAAGTTGGAGTGGAAACTAGCTTGTTCTGATGTGGTCTTTCTATGACATACAGACAGAGTGTTAAGAAATTATGACATACCATAGAAAGTGAACCAAACAGGTGTCAAAAAACTAATTCCTATGTCCTGAAATACAGTGCATTCTAGCCATTGTTAGATAAAATAAGGAAGAGTGCAATAAACGCATATATCATCGGTCACCTTCCTAATCTATTGAAATGTGATTATGTTTCCCATGATTAAAGGGTGAAATCTCAATCTCTTATGCAAAATATGTCAAAGTGCACGAATTACTTTCCATACAATATTTGAGGATAAATTTTAAATGTCAAAATGCATCATATTTCAAAACAGAGGGAGTATTAATCCACTAATCTTCTAGCTACCGATTCTTAGACCAAAAAAAAAAAAAAAATAGCCACACCGAACATGTGCTATGCCTAATTCGCCACACTTTAGATGAGGACAGAGAAGAAAATACACTGCATGTACTATGTCTTGACGAATGCGCGGCGCCTAAGTCAGCTGCATTTTGGGTCATGATTCATGAATGAAACGAAATGAATCTTAGGTGCGGCGAGGTGTAGCATGCTCTCGCTAAAACAACCAAACAGGCCAATCGCATCCAATGGCCGTAGAAAGCGAGGGCGCCCTATTTTTGTTGCGGCAGGCCGCCCGCGCCCAGCTGCCCAGCAATAGCCACACACCCGACCCCGCGCGCGGCGGGCGGCCACCCGCGGCGGCGCACCTGCCCCGCGCCCCCTATCTCGCCATGCCTTTCTCCATGGTCACCGCCTCTCCTCGCCTCTTCTCGGTCCGGGGACCTCCCGGCCCCCGCCCGACCCCCAACCTCGTTCCAGCGCAGGGCATGTAGGTAGCAGTAGTAGACGTGCTAGAGGAAGGTAGGACGAATAGAAACTAGAGGCAAAGGGTGAGGAGGAGGAGGCGGAGGTGGACGGGATAAGGAAGTGACGACGGAGGGAGCAGACCGCGATGCTGCGGCGCGCGGCGAGCAACGCCTACTGTGGTGGTGGGCGAGCCACATCCGCAGCACGCAGTCCAAATGGCTCGACAACCATCTTCAAGGTAATATCTTGCACGCAACAATGCTTAAGAATAAAAAAAAATCCTCCACATAACACGAAGATATGAGAAGTCGTGACTTACAACCTTTTAACATTGAAATTTTGTTCGCGAGCAGCACGGCTTCATTTTCTTGTGCGACATATTTTCTCAGTATTATATCTTTATATATAAGCAGAAAACGCTGTAGCATTTCTAATACCATGATACGAATGTGCATTATTTTTCTGACATTTTTAAGGTATATCTTTTGGTGTCTTTGCAGAGATGGAAACGAGGGTGAAGTCCATGATCAAACTCATAGAAATAAACGCTGACAGTTTTGCAACGAAGGCAGAGCTGTACTTCAAGAACAGGCCTGAGCTGATAAGCCTCGTTGAGGAGACATATAGATCTTACCAGGCGATTGCTGATCGATGTGATCGGATATCAGGGGAGCTCCACAAGTCAAATCACACCATAGCAACTGCTTTTCCAGAGCAAGTACAACTCTCACTGCAAAATGACAATGGCGATGGATTCCCAAGGGGTATCACAGGGATCAATATCAGCAAAGGAACTAGCCCAGCTCCAAAGAGGGCACAGACGCATAAGAAGATTACCTCTCAGATGAGCAAAGACAAGGCACAAGAAGAGGTTGAGAGGCTCCAGAAGGAAATTTTGGTGTTACAAACCGAGAAAGAGTTCTTCAAGAGCTCATATGAATCTTCACTGGATAAGTACTTGGATACTGAACGAAGGGCAACAGAGATGCAAGAGGAGGTATGGAGCTTGCAAGAGACTTATAATACCAGTGCAGTTATCGAAGACAATGAAGCTCGAGCTTTGATGGCTGCACGGGCCCTTATTTCCTGTGAGGATACACTGATTAATTTGCAAGATCAACAAAAGCGATCATCTCAAGAGGCAAGAACAGAGTTCCAACGAGTCATAGATGCAAAAAAGAAGCTAAAAGCTTTCAAGATTGAGTGTGGGCACGCTGATAATCAAAAGGAGCTAAGTGATCAACAATATGTGGTGACCAGCTCTGCACATCCATCTACAGAGAACAATGACTCCATCCCGCAAGACTGTAGGCTCCAGCTGCAGGAAATATGCCAGAAGATCAAACTGCAATTTGAGTCATGTTCAGAGGCATCTGTAGTGCATCTAGCAGGAATGGTTGATGAATTTGTGGATAAGGTGATTGCCCTAGAAATTACAGCTACATCACAGAGTGCTCAAATCAATAGAATGAGAGCCGAGGCAGATGAGCTGCACAAGTGTCTGAATAGTTTGGAGGAAGAGAAGGCAGATTTAGTTGGGGATTCCAGTAAGTTGTCTGAGAGGTTGAGGCAAGTTGAGGAGGTACTGCAAACAATTCAGCTGATTGAGAAGTCTGTGTACACTGAAAATGGAAATATTCAAAGACAATTAACTGACGCATGCAACAGTCTTACTGATTTCATTACATTAAAAAAAAAAACAGTCTTACTGATTTCGTGGAGAAGGTGGATGCTCCTTTGAGCGAAGAAACAGTAAATCCATCTGAAGGGTCGAAAGGAATTGCTTCAGAAGAAGATGCAGATAAGCCTGGCACACTCTCTGATCCATTTCAAGTCAATTCAAGCACTGCAGGTAAATCGATGGATGAAGACTCATTGGACTCATTTGATATCTCTAGTGAGGCACAAGAAGAAGAGAGACAGATGGCACCTTAGGTTGGCAGCAAGTTGTTTTGAATGGGTTAGAGGGCAAGGATAAAATCATCTTAAAAGATTACGCATCCATCCTTCAGAACTGCAAAGATACAAAGAAGCAGCTTTCAGAAATAGAGAAGAAAAATCAAGAATATCATCTTGAGGCTATGTCAGAAATGAAAGAGTTAAAGAGTGCCAATGTAACAAAGGATGATGAGATTCGCCTCTTAGGCGAATGTTGAGCTCGTTACAGTCTAAGATCAGCACCAATCCAATTCAGTGTGTTGAGAAGTCTGAAGAATCATCCAAAACAAACAACAATCATTGTCTAGAAGACAAAGAGATTGGTGAGATAGAAGAATACATGAAGAATTGCCAAAATGAAGAACCACATGTTTCTTCGCTAGAGGAGAAATTCAGAGAAGAAATTAGCAAAGTATTAGAGGAAAGCTTGGAATTCTGGTTGAGGTTCAGTACATCGTATCGTTATATCCAGAAATTCCAAAAAACATTTGATAAAACCAAAGCTGAACTGGATAGACTTACTGATGCAAAAGCTCAGGAGGGTTTAGACACTGGTTCTGCTGGTCAGTCTGTTAGAAAACAAGAGTCGGCTGCCCTTGAAAAGAAACTCCGTGACTTGAGTACTGATCTCCAAGTTTGGCTGGAAAAGAATGCGCTGTTACAGGGGGAGCTTGAGAGTAGATTTTCATTGCTGTGCAGCATACAAGAGGAGATATCTAAGGTCACAACATTGGATCGAACCAACGAAGCTCACTTTACTCCTTTCCAGGCTGCAAAGTTCCAAGGTGAGGTGAGTAATATGAAGCAAGAGAATAACAAGGTCAGCAAAGAGCTACAGGCTGGGCTTGACCATGTAAGGGGCCTCCAAGTGGAAATTGGGAGGGCTATTTTGAAGCTCAGAGACAATATTGAACTATCCATTGGGAGAAGCAACCGAGCACAGAAGAACTTCAGATCTTTATCGTCGAAGGCGGGGTACCTCTACGAACTTTCTTATTTGGTTCTAAACCCGAAAAAGGGATCGTTATTTTCATGTATGCCTGCGATGCCAAAGCCAGTTTCTGACATGAGGCCAGGGCATTTTAGATAAGGCCGGGCAGAGTGTCAACTGTTTTTTAACTTTTGTTCGATATGAGGGTTCTTTGTAAACATGTTAGTTTTGATTGAATGTTAGTCTTTGTAGATATTAAACCAGAAAGGATCATGTAACCAACTTAATTTGTTCACTGATTTGTTCAGTGATGTGTAATCTGTAGTCCTGTACATCCTTACTGCCAAAATTCTAGAAGAATCTGGCATGCAAATGTATAATGCCATACTCATTCATGCCACTGCTGTGACTTTTGGGTGGGATAGTTTTGTAATGTGTTTGGTTGAAAACTTGAGTTGCTCAATCGTAACATCAGTTTGTTATTTGCCTACCCACTAGAAAAAGTAGTGGTGCAACTATTTGCATGTTGGCCATCTTTGAGAAAGTTTGGCCGTGTAGTGCATTGTACAAGTCAATCAAATGTTGCTATCACTGACTTATTTTTCCATTTTCAGGTTCTTTTTAGGTAATTAACTATCATGGATGAATAACACACCTCGGCAAGGTGTAAAATATATGTTGGTAAATGAGAAATCGGTTATTCATTTAGTCAAATCAAATGTCAATCTACTCTTCCAAACAACACTCAGCTGTTAGTTTGAAGCTTCACATAGTCTTGTCGTTTCTGATGGTGACATTCATCATTATCCTGTGACTTTTTCAGGCAGGATTTTGGCGAAGCTTCATGATTTGATCATCTATCTTGCTTTCAGGTGACAATGTCATTCTGCATGCAGGGCATCGATAAAGTTGCAATGTTAGAGATAAATGTGCAAGAGCTTCTTCATGTTTGGTTGATGTCTGATTCAAATTTAGCTTGGGTGCGTTTTCTGTTTCCATTGACATCTGTAAAAGAAGTCGTGTTCCTTCTGCAACTGAAATGGCACTGCGTGTGTCTTTCTTCTATTGCTTTCTTTCTTATTTGACAAAATTTTGCAGGTTTTTCCGTATCATTGAGAATGTAGGAAGAGATGGCTGAGGCTATCCTTAAGGAATATAAACCCTTGAGATGAGTTTGGTAAGTTCACCTGTCATACAGTTGAAAAGCTTTTGATACAGGCTTACCTGTCATCAGATTTTTTATGTGTATCGAGAATAAAAACGCAATTAAGCTAAAGAAGTACTACTTCACGTTAGAAATTGCATAGAAGTTACTGTGAAAATTTGGGGGTGGGGAGTACAGAGGACTGGTACTAGTCCCATCTACTCTGCCCCATGCACGTTTTACCTGATGTGGAAACAACTCCTCTTATCTTAAACAAGCTTTTGCTCAGTGTTTTCTTCTGTTCCAAGAGGTAAGTGGTGAGGTATCTCCTTTTTTTTCCTGGTCCAATGCAAACCGTGTAGCATTGAGCCCTACAAGATCTTTGACAATGACGCATATCTTTCATATCAAACTGTCTTGGAATATTTCAGTAAAGCATCTCATGTTTGTCTAACACCAGCACTACGTCTGGGGCTACATGGACCTTTGTTCTGCAGGACTGTTGGGACCTTACTGTAGCGAATGAAGATAAGGGCTGTTTGCAAAGCTCGAGCTGCTTCCGAGTTAAGCTTAGTCGAATCGCAACAGAAGGCTGTAGTCCAAAGAAACATATCTCTGTCTAACTACAGTAACTATTCTACAGCTTTGGTTTCAAGCTGCATTTCAGGTTTGTACTCCTGTATTCACAGTAACTGGATCCACAAGTGCTGATTTTTGGTTCTGCAAGTGAAGTCAACACAGGTACGAGTACTGGGAGTAGTGCATTGTCTGTGCAAGTTAATGTCTAACAGTTCTGTGCTCTCAAAAACTGTTACTGTAAGTGGTTGTTATGGTCGCATTCTCTTATCTGAAGGTGAAAGATCATCCTGTCCATATTAACTGCAGCTGAAACAAAAATACAGCGAACTTGATTTCAGAAGGTTCACACATGCAAAAATATCTTTCGATCAGTTAACCACAGAGGCTTAGTACCTCACTGATCCCATTTTTTTTTAATTTTATATAGAAAGGGACACTGGCATCAAGCTCCTTGGGTTTTGTTAATTGACGTATACTTAGGCCTTAGTTGGAGCATATTCGCTAGCTTGTGACACCTAATTTTCATTCTCCAAATTGTTAACTTCAGAATGACCTTTTTCATCATCAAAGGGGGTTAGAATATGTCTCTTTTGTTTCGGAAGGAAGAGCATCTGCCTTCCAATAGCGCCTTAATTTTCCTATATAAAAGGACAAAACAACTTGTCGAGCAACTATTGCCCTATTCCTCACAATTCAGCGGTAAAATTGTGCGTTTGATGCTCTTCGGTCATGCAGACTAGTCTAGAAATAATCTTATCTAATTGTAATGGACATGTGAAATATGGTAATACAGCGTGAAAAATGAAGTTACAGAGTTTGACCAAGGGTAAAGTAAAAGTGCTCACTCACCACATTTTTGGAACAAGCATATTATTATTATATATATACTAATGCTGGTATGATGTCCAACCGCCTCCCTCAACCGTTGGATTCTGCATGAGCGGTTCTGCCCTGCATCTTCGACATGAGTTGCTACAAGATAGGTAAATGCTATCCTGCTTTTTTTTCGTTGCATTACTATGTAACGTATAGTGTTTCATGTTAGTTAGTACTCCATCTGTTCTAAATTGTAGTTCACTTTAACTTTTCTAGATACATTATTTTTGTTATACATTTATACCCCATATCTAGATGCATAGCAAAAAAAAAAAAAAAATACATCTAGAAAAACTAAAACGACCTACAATTTGAAACAGAGGAAGTACTTATAAGAGATCGGATGGCTCAAATCACTCAACGGTGCTTCACACATAATTATGCCCGGAGACATATATTTCGTCTATCCATCGATCAAAGTTCCTCCTACTACCTTGAAATGGTACAGTACAAATGTTGAAGCTTGATCTGACTGCACAGACACATTCCCAGGAGCAGTACAATTATACTGCTGCGATAAGATTTTTTGGGTTTTAGGGGTGACCCCGCCACCTTTCAGGCAGCGCACAGCGCCCTGCACTAGCACTAGCAACCTCTCCACTTCTTATATGCGCACCCCTTCCCTCTCAAACTGCCCCCAAAGCCCAAACCCAAACTCACCACAGTCGGCGCAAAGCTCCAAGGCTTTTTCCACGTCCAAAAGCCATGTTCGGCCAACCCTCCTCCCTCCTCGGCGTCCTCCTCTACAGCGACGCCCTCATGCACCACCACGCCGCGAGCTTCTCCGCCGCCGGTGCGCTGTCCGTCACCGTCCCGGCGCAGATCCCCGGGCCGGCGGGTACCTCGACGGTGGCGGCAATGTTGGCGCCTTCTCGTCGCCGCCGTCGTCCTGCTACTCCTCCTCGCTCCCGTCGTCGTACTACAACTATAACAGCATCCAGAGGAGCATCAGCTCGCACTCGCTCCCGATGCACCTCCAGCTGGCCGACGTGTCCCTCGGCGGCGTCGGTGCCACCGGCAGCGGCTTCTACTCGCCGTCTTCGCCGTCCACGCACCAGCTCACGACGACGCTGCCGCCGCTCTCGTCCTCCCCGTCCTCCTCCTCCGGCGAACTCTTCGAGTTCACCTCGTCGTGCCCCCGTCCGCCGCGTCTTCAGCACCGGCGATCTCCAGGTACAATTACTTCACAGCTGCATCCGAGGCAACAAAATAAAATAGAAAAACTGAAACTCTGCTGACGTGATGCCAATGAACAGGGGATGAACGGATCATCGCCGCCGCACCCGGTGCCGTCGGGCGACGTCTGCGGCCAAGAGGGAGGCGGGCCGTTCTCACAGAAGGTCGGCCGGTACAGCGCCGAGGAGAGGAAAGAGCGGATCGAGCGCTACCGTGTCAAAAGGCACCAGAGGAACTTCAACAAGAAGATCACCGTACGTAATTGCTCGCATCTGCCTCCCCTACAAACATCTATTCGTGTCAGCCAGCTAACGTCTGACGATCACTCGTTGCTGGTCGCCGCGTGCAGTACGCCTGCAGGAAGACGCTGGCGGACAGCCGCCCACGGGTGAAAGGTAGGTTCGCGAGGAACGGCGAGAACGACGCGGAGGCCGACGAGCGCGAGGCGTCCGACAACAGCTACGAGTACGGCTGCAGCCACAACGAGCTGAGCAGCAACGGCAACACCTACAGCGCGGGCAGCTGCTACGACGGCCAGTATACCAGTAAGCTGAACGGCGCCGCCGGCGGCGGCAGCAACGGCGCCATCTCAGCATTCAGCGGTGCCGGCGACAATGGCGAGTGGTGGTGGCGGGCGCCCGGTGCCGTGGCCGCCGCGGCCGACGACGAGGCGCATCGGCAGCAGCGGCAGGTCGTCGGCTTCGACGACGAGGACGAGCTCTGGGCGACCCTCGGCGACATGCTGTCGGTGAACCTGGCCTCGTCGTAGGGCGATCGAGCGATCGCCTGGAGGCACCAGGGGGATGGGATGGGACGAACGCGACGTGGCGTTGGTGGCCGGTGGGGTCCGGTGCACGCGCGAGCACTGAGGATCCGCTCCGCTCGATCGATCGGGGGCCGGCCGGTGCGCGGCGCAGTACGGTGTGGTGAAGAGGTCTGGTCGGCGTCGTTGACCTTGTTCCCTTGTGTATGATTGATTGCATGCCTTGTAAACTTTTTAGCCAGAAACATCATGAAGCAACAACAACGAAAAAAAAAAAAAGAGGTTGAAAACATGTTCCCGTCGTCTCTAATATCATGTGACACTGATAACAGCTTGTGCTCCGTCCGTGAGATCCGTGTGACTTGGAAAAGCAGCTAGGTCGTCGTAGTTTTCGTTGTGCCTGTCTGCTGGCACCGCACTTGAAAATGGAGCGTGTCATATGATCCGTCAGTGTGACAGGATATATGACAAGTCATGTCATGGCAGTTTGCTCACTTGTCTGGCCTACCTCCCCTAACCACACCACACCACACCACACCCGTGGGGGCTACGACTTCTCCCGGTGTTGCCGGAGATGGATGGATGGATGGCAGATGGCATTGCAATTGCAATTGCAGTGCGAAAATGCAATGGAGGCGCGGTGAGTCAAAGGAGGCCGGGCCGTGTGGGGTGGAGATCACTGTCGCGGCGTCGTGAACGCGGGCGAGGCGTCCGTGATGCGCAACCAACCTTCCCGGCCGTCTCGTCTCGGGGATGTTCGATGATCCCACTGGCACACCACACGTGACCGGCAGCTAACTCGAGTCCCCTCACCGCGGGATTATTGGTAAATCGGTCAGTAGCTGTGTTCGGTATGGGTCGTGTCAGCATCTGCATATATATGTTGGGTTGGACCAATAATTTGCGTATTAACGGTGTGCCATCTGATTTGTGAGAACACGCCAAATGACCTTCGAGTAATATCCTTCGGTACCCGAACTACACGAAGATTGCATATTCTTTGTTTTAACTTTGTTGTAAGTTGAACTTATCATTTTATCATCAGTATACGATTCTCTATGTTTGAACAACTATATGTCATATATTATTTTGCGCAAATTGATGCTAAAATTATGCAAAATGCTACTAAAATTATGTGCAAATTGTTTTCGAAATTATGTGTTTGTTGATTTTTGGTGAATTTGGGTACATCGGTACCCGGGTACTATTTTTCAGAGCTAATATCGGGTGCTAGTTTTTAGTACCCTAATTTCTAATTACCTAATTACTTTTTTTTTTTCGAAATCGTGCGTTGAATCGGGATTCTAATACGCCGGACCCCACTATCGCCATCAAGTTCCATGAAACTTTCGCCACCCAGTCTGCTTGGCGGGATGCGTTGAATGCATTAATGCCCTGGTGCGGTGCTCGCTGGACAAGGACTTTGGCAGGGCTCGATAGATTTCACGAGGACAGATTAGGTGGGCAGGTCGCGTTTAGTCGCATATTAGTTTCTCATTCCTTAATACACCACTAAACTACACTGTTTAAGCAAGTGACCATTGTAGTGTTCAACTCGTGTGACTTATGGCAGCTCGCTATTAGCCCAACCGGGTAGTGCGTTTTATTTCTACTTCTCTTAATGCATCACATGTGGTAGCTAGTTACCCAATTACTGGAACTATCTGACTCGATAAATTCGGGTAACCCAAATGCCCAGGCCTATGAAAGCACACCAAGCCACGATTGTTAACAAGTTTTGTTTGGTTGCTTCCCCTTCATCGATGTACAATGAGAGATATGTTAAGTGGTGAGGTGTAAAGCAAGATTGGTAAGAAGTGGTGTGGGGATCCAAAATGCTTTTATGTCTTTTTGTATGTGTATATGCCAAAACATCAATATGCTTGGCTTGATAGCTTCGTTCATAAGATTGAATGTGGTTTCCCTTCTAATTTCCGTTTTTCTCAACTCGAATGAAACTCAAATTACAATTTTGTTTCTAAATTTATTATTTATTGATCGTATGATACATGAACTCTTAGTTTTAACTTAATGTTTTAGATCTTTATAAATTCAAGGGTGTATTATTTTCCTTTTCTTTAAACAGTCTCTTAGTTTCTTGGGAAAATTTGAAAACGGCAATTATAATTTTTTGGCCTTGTCGGCAGTACTAGCATGCCTTACCGGTTGAAATACAGTCTTCAGAGTACGGAAATACCCCTTGCTTGCTTGAGCATGACTCCCCCTGATTTTAGCATTTTTATTCTTTCCTATATGTCCCTATATGGTATCGTATAAGGAAGCATACATAAATAGAAAAAAAAGGGAAAGAAAGGAAAAGAAATCCGTCTCAGATTTTTCAGTCAAGATAAGCTGAAAGCGTGAAAGTTATCACAAACAGATTACTCCGCAAGGAAAAATTGGATTCCTTGCGAGAGCTGAAATTGCAATTAATCCCTATTAGTAGTAGCAGTATCACCATCTTTTGACCACCCGAAGGCATCACGCAAAAATTTTATCGTCAGGGAATAACTTAAAGCAGCTATCAATTGCGCCTCCAGATGTAGCAGGACAAAGAAATGTAAAGGGACATTCAGGCAGCGAAGAAGAGGAAGACAATTGCAGGCACCCAACCGGAGAGCGAAAGAATTCAGTTCCAATCCTTGCCGATATCTGGAGTATATTTTTCCCAAGCGTGATCTTGGGAATCATCCATCCAACTATCCAAGAGATAGAAGAAATGGGGGGAAAAAACTTTTGGGCGATTGCAACGGGCACGATCATCCATCCAGTACACCGAGCAAGGACAAGATGCCGTAAGGATGAGTCAAACGAGAATAAGAACTACAATTCTACAAGCAAGTGTGTTTTTGCGTCTCACAATGATTAGGGTTCAGAAGAGCAACTGAGAAGCCTCTCCATGCATGCTTTCAAAGGAGAGAGGTGCTGATGCAATACAGGATGCAGCGGACAGACTAAAGAGGCCAATTATGCTAATGGCTCTTGCACTTAGCAGAAGGTTATAGCTAAACTGCCTCGATCTAGCTCTCCAGTTGCATTTCCAATGACGACAAAACTGTCATTTTCTGACGGTCAAAGGAGGAGGTTAATTTCGACGGTCATTCGTTCCTTACTGTCAGTCAAAAGGTAAGGTAAAATAAGCTAAACTCACCCGCATCGGCATATATACGGCATGTGACGATGACGAGATTCAGCATTAACATGCAGGAACTCAATTCAAACTCTTGGTGCAGTTAACATGTCCATGATTGACATGCTTTTGCATGTGTGACAGTGGGGTTCATGTGATCAGTTGCTAGGATAATTACATCATGAGAGTGACTGATGCGTCTTTGCACTTGCAAGGAGAGGTCTGTCGACTGTCTCCCTACTGCTATAATTCACCTACTGAACCTTTTTTCTAGCATAAGACATTCTGAAACTCTAGCACATCACATGAAGGCCATTACCGGCCAGTTTCTTTCGGCTGGCAAGAAGTTTCCAAGGGGAGATGTTTTTCAAGTCATCGACGCGTAGGGTAGGAATTGGCAAAAGGGGTTAGAATTGAGCTAGGACGAAGAGAACCCTATGATTAAGGGCGCATTAATTCCCCACTCGGCCACTCTGGTCAGTATTTTAGAGGAAGCATTGCAGCGGACTGCATCTTTCATTCTTTGTCCCTCTGCTGCCTCTTTGGAATTTCTAGCTTTGGCCAAGGCTATCTCAGCTCTATTCCTTTCCTTCATAATCTCCCTAGAGGCGGGGAGCTAGTGTGGCTGCCGATTCTTTTGTCGGCCGGTAACAGGGGTACTTTGCGCAGATAATCTTTGTTAACCAGCTATGATTTCGGTTGCGTGCAATCAGTTCTGCTTCGTTCTTGAATTCTCGTTTTGATGCTCCAGTTCATCAGCTTTTTGTAAATGCTCAAGCTGAAAATGCTACTAATCTACGGCAGAATTATAGGTAGAATGCCGCCTTCTGCAGCTGCTATCCTGAGCCTTTTTTCAGGCAACGCCGCGCGACAGTTGATGTTGGCTAATAACGCGCTAATCTTTCAGATAGACTAGTAGCCCTTATATAGCTCCATGATGATAAGAACTGGGGACAGAATGTGACATGCAATTGTGTTAGTGCAACACATATTAATTTTATAATGATCAGTAGCGCGCAAAAAAATAGTTTACAATTAACTAAAACATTTAGAATTAGGAGCACCAATCCTACCACTTTCTCCAGTGGAGGAGGAAGCAAAAGGGAATCATGTGAGGTGTTGCATTATGTGTATATTATTTGAATTACTTATACAAGAAGTGAAGGCCCAAGAATCAAATGATGGCCTTGCTTTGGCGGATAAATCAATCATAAACAGAACACATGGCATGAACATCAGAAAGTGCACACTTGGATGCTATTGTTGACCCTAGTAAGAAATGTAGGGTAGTAGCCCACCGCAACCCTTTACCCAATTAGCAAGCTCTTACACGGGGGTAGAGCAAAACCAAAAAGATGTGATCTTTGAGCACTAAAAGGGATCCTGAATGGGAAAGTAACATTAATCTAATGACAGATTCGAAATTAAGGACCCTGAATGCAAGAATAAGGTCAAAAAGTTTTACAGCAATTCCATAGAAAGGGGGAAGGTCATTGTAAAAAAGGTGGAATCAGAGCAATGTCGGAACCATATATGTTTACTGACGCTGCGTGACCAACTGCTACTACCCGTAATATTCTCTTAAAAAATGTTAATGAAATGTTCCCTATAGAATGTAGCTAGCCACTTGGCCAGTGGCACCTTGCCACTTGCTTAGTGTAGTTCACAGTATATATATGTTTAGTAATTCTAGGCTATCAGATTAGACATTTTTGAACAATGCACACCTGCCCGCAATTTAGAGTTTAAAATATAATAATTTCTGTTGTGATTATCAAATAATCTTAGCGGATTAGGTCATATAATTCGTTGCCTACTATGCTCTCATGTGAAAACATTTATCACAACCACCATATATATGCATTAAAAAAAGTCTTTGGTACTGTTTTCAAACAATAGTGATCATATTTTTGGGATATATTTCATGATTTAGAGACGTTCTTCTTTGAATGGTAGACAACGGCGGTGTTTTTTTTTCAAAACCAATGCCCATTGACACGTATTGCATTAAGAGAAAATAGAGTTTTACACGCCACACACTTTAGCCAAAACAATTGGCCGCAACGCACTAAAGCACACTTACAACAAGCGCCGCCTTAAACGGGCGGAGCGGTACGGATGTACTAAAAAGGTAACCTACTTTGCGTGACTAGAGGGGGTGGAGAAGAAACGACCACTCGCTGGCGAATGAGAATCTCCTCCTCCCCCCGGTCGGGCCGCATCATGGGGAAGAGCTCGCGCGATCTTGTTGCTTGCTGGGACGAAATCTCATCGCCAAAGCATGTCCCGAGCTTGTGTTGGGGAGGGCGACCCTCGCCAGCCCCTAAGGCAGCCCCAAGCAGGCCTCACTACGGGGGCCAAGGATTAATTCTCCCTTAACAAGTTTTGGACAAAGTCTTGTAGGATCGGGCGAGCAAAGGGGCCTCCGCGAACACACGGCCGGGCGAAGCCACACCCCTCCATCAAGGACGGCCTCCGAAGTCCTTGGTCGAAGCCCCGGGAGCTAGATGGTCCTTATGCGACGGGGAGAGGCGCCGGAGGAGGAGGCCCCCGAGCCGCACGGGCCCCAAAGCCAGGGAAAGGTCGGCCGGAGGGGTCCCTCCGCCGCCGCCCTCCCGCAGCGCCCGGGCCGGCGGCCGGAGCTAGGAAACCCCCCGCGCCCCTGCCGGGAGGAGTTGGATGTGTATTTCCCTGCACTAACCTTGTATGAACAAGCACTAGCCCGCCCTTGTGGGGCCCGCCCGTAAGCGTGTGTTCTTCCACCTACCATGTACCAAATTGTAAATCAGCCCCTCGACCCCTTGTATTCCTATAAATACTCGGGTGCGTGCTCAAGGAAAGGGATGGATTGTTGGCCGTTTAAGCGCCATTTACTGTCTTTATTGCATCACCCGCCCGTCTCTCGCCACGCCACGTTCACTCTCCTTCGGAGGCCCTGACGCCCCTCCGATTGCCCCGACCTCCGCAACCTCGGCGGAAGGTCGGGGCGGGTCCGAGGCCGCCCCGCCTCTATCGGGTTCTGACTCACTGCGTAGGGAGAGCCCTCGCCCCTCCCGCGCCCCGGAGCCGAAGGTCGGGGGCAAATCCCCACGGTTGGCGCCCGTCCGTGGGGAACGACACAAAAAGCCCGGGCCATGCCGGTCATCTCGCCCGGACCGGCCCGGGCCGCAAGCGGAACAACTCCGCCCGAGGGGCACCCCGCAGATCGAACCCATCAAGCGCCGACAAAGGTCACCGCACAACCGCGACTCGCGCCCGGGCCGCGGAGCAGGGGGACCCGTCATCGCACACCCCTGTCGTCCCTGTCGGAGGGTCACCGGAAGAAGGCCCCTCCCACCCAAGAAGGCAAAATAAGGCCCGCAGGGCCAAGGGGCGGTGGTCCAGCAGAACCGGTGGCGCGAGAGGTCGCCGACCCGAGCAAACCCCGCAGATCCGCTCAAGGGCTCCTAGAGAGCGCTACGAAGATGAAGAGGAGGAAACCCGAGCAAGGGAGAGCAAGCTCGAGCCCCGCAAGCCCGGATCGCGAGAAAGAGAAGGTTGCCGCAGGCCCTAGATCGGAGGCAACGCCGCGGATGCTCGAGGAACAGCCGAAGCCGCCGTAACCGAGTTAGCATGGATCAACCAAAGAAACGAGGCGGTGCAGGAGGTCAACGGCGGAGGGCGCCGCAACCCCGCAATCACCCACAGCCGCAGCCCTCCGCACGGAGCAAGCCCAAATTCCCACCAACCCCACCACGCCACAGCAAAGAAAATCAACCACAATCGCAGAACCCACCACCCTCAACCCTCCGCATAAGCCAGCTATATCCCAAAGAACCACATCGGGGGGATGCCACGGGCGCCTTGCCCCGCACGCAGCCTCCCGCGGAATCACCACTACGACCCCAAGTCCCCACTCTCCTACGCCCTCCCAATCGGAGTGGCCTCCCGGCTTCAGACCCCCAACACCTACCAAGATACAACGGCATCTCCGATCCCAGCAATTCATTATGAGCTACGAAGCCGCCGTGGAAGCAGGGCGGGGAGACCACTCCACTATGGCCAAGTCGCTCGCGGATCATCGCAAGAGGGGTGGCGCAGCGGTGGTAATCGCACGCCGCCCCCGAACACAATCTGAGCCGGTCCGACCTTCGACGCCCTTCGAGCAAACTTCAAGGGTGTCGACTCCGAACTCATCAATAGTACGTAACTCCTGAACGTGGTGCAGAGACCAAATGAGCCCCTGCAAGAATGGTGACGAAGGTTCCTCCAGACTAAGGCCAGAACCGAGGGGGTCTCCGACCAGAGCGTCATCATGGCGGCCGTCTCCTGCATTCGTGTTGATATTTCTAACACGATCCTCATTAGGAAGGCGAGAGAAATATAAATGGGATATCTATCTAATCATGTTAGCTTGGATATGGGATTAACCTCATGATCCAACAAAGCGGAGTTAGGCGATGTTAGTAGTGGGATGTAAACTTAGCATCATTATCCATAGTGGAGTTAATCTCACCAGATATGTACTCAAGGTATACCACTCATTTCTAGGCATTACCTATACACTAGTCTCTGTCACCCTAGCAATAACGCTCTAAGAAATGCGGGGCATGGTATTCTTGATTGGCCTTGATAAAAGAATGAACATGATATCTCGCAAGCGCACGTATAGAAATACCAATTGTAGCACTTCACCGGGAGTAATCCGGTATCGTATTTATATTTTACCACGGGGAAGGGAGTCTTTGGAAAGGTAGAGAGAAATGATATCTAATGATTTATATTGTGATTTATTTATGAGATCCACCTTACAAAGAGTGTAATGCGAGTAGCCATATGCATAACTCAACAGGATAAGTCACAGGATAAAGATAATTATATAAATGATAAATACCCAAGTCTAAGATCATCATAAGCCACTAGAATCATACGAGCTATTAATATGTTATAGAAAGAATAGAATGAATATTCCTAAGATACTCCTAATCATATATGTCAATGAATACTACAATTAGTGCAATACATCTAGCTATCATGGTAAGGTTGAATTACTTCTACACATGGCAAGCATTACCAATGACAAACAAGGATGAAACTTGTTCATCACCGTAATTATAGGCTCGACTTGTCCTACATTCTGGAGGGTGGATTCCAAAGGACTCAACAGGCTATCACTCCCCGCCGATCTACCACACGGCCTAGAATGTAGGGTGCAATTGCAGATAAACGTTGTATAAACACCACGTTTACACATTGCTTATCACCCACATAGTGATCATCTATATGGATGCTATACAATTCCATGCATAAAATATAAAGCAATCTTACTAAACTAAACATATAATCATAGCAAGCATAAACACATATCAATAAGAATATAATAATTATATAGATCAAAGCCATAACAATTGTATTCTAGATATAAGAGTACTTACAGATCGAATACAAGAGAGAAGTCTCAAGAACGATGATCCTTGCTACTTCTTGACTATCAGGAACTCAAGATGAACTTGATCTTCAACTAGAACTAGCTATGTAGCTAACTACTTCTAGTATGAATTAGGGCTTAGGTCTAGACTTGGCTGGACTAGATGGGTATGAGTTGATGAATGAGTATGATAATGAAATTGTTATCGCCCGAGGTCACCGGTCTTCTTATATAGTACTTGGCGATGAACGCCAACCCTTGGATCAAACCGACCTTCAAAGAACGGTGTAGAAACAACCTCAATGTCGGTAGTAAACCCACCTAGAAAGGGGAGGTCGACGGGGGGTGGCCCACCGCGGCGGCCTAGTTGGCACTGGCGGCCACCAGGGTGGCATGCCACCTCGGCGTCCCGTCTTTTCTAGTGTCCTCTGGTATCTTCTAGAATGTTTTAGTTCACTTTTCGGGTTGAGTTGCTTCACGGTTAAGTCTTGTCTTCATATGCCTTGTATATTCCTAACTTTCTCCATCTTTCTCTCGCAATTATCTGTCAAGTCCCCGGAAAGTCACGTAATACCAAAACTTCGTGGAATTATATTAGTTAGACCCCTAGACTTATGTTTGGTCTTTAACTTGAGCCCTTATTTCATGTTATTTGTCTTATAATATTATGCTATAACAGTGTCAACACCCGCCTCGCCCATGCCATTCAAAGATTGAGCGGAGGCAGCCCAAAACCCTAGCGGAGTTACACGAGATAATGGACAAGTACTGCAGAGCCAACAACAGCCACAAAGCGAAGCTAGAGGCCTTCCGACCTCCGCAAAATCAGTACCAAGTGAAAGGATCGAGATGCCTAAGAGGGGGTGAATTGGGCTAATCTAAAATTTTAACTCAAATAAACAACCTACTAGCCCATATTCACCCTCTTGTGCCTAAGTGTGTTCCTAGCAACTATCGCACAAAGTTTTGCACCCTAGGTTCCAATCCTACTCTAGCATGACAATTCTAAGAATGTAAAGACATGAAATAGAATTGCGGAATGTAAATGCGGAAAGTAAAGAGAGGAAGGAACACGGCGATTTTTTTCCCCGAGGTATCGAGGTGTCGCCACACCCCCTAATCCTCGTTGGAGCACTCTCTCGAGAGTATCGCTCCCCCTTAGTCCTCGCAAGAACTAAGTGCTCTCTACGGGTTGATTCTTCGACACTCCGTCGTGGTGAATCACCCAAAACCGCCACAAGCTTGCTTGAGCCACCCACAAGTACCACCGGTGATCTTCAAGCCATGATCCGCCACCAAGCCGTCTAGGTGATGGCGATCACCAAGAGAAACAAGCACGAACTCTCACTTGACCTCAACAAGCCTAGGAGAAGAGTGGATGCACACTTGAATCTCTCAAACACTCTAAGGATGATCCTTAATCTTGCATGGATGACCACCTTAGGGCTCTTGCTCTTCCTTGCACTCTCAAGAGTGTTTCTCGGCTGAACAAATGGGCAAGAGAGGGTCCAAGGTCGAGGGGACAAAGTATATATAGCCCCCATCAAGCAACTCCACGAAATCAGCACTTTCGCACACTTTTGCTAGCCCGACCGGACGCACCGCTGAGTCCGGTCAAGGTTCCGGGCCGGTGCGCCCGGGTCGATAAGACATGGCTTCGACACGCCCGACTCGTGCGTCGGCCGGCTTGCTTCCGGCCGCGACCGGACGCACGAGATCCCGCTTTGGCCGCTGCGGGCTTACCGGAAATTCGACCGAAGCACGCGACCGTGCGTCCCGGTCAAAGACCGAAAGGCCCGGCCGTCCAAAAAAGCACTTCTTCAGCTCCGTCTTCTCGACTTCGTGAATTGCTTCAACTCCAACATGTCTCGGGCATAAATTGAGCTACCTAGTGCTAAAGAAACTCAAGTGTGCACCACAACTCGTCTCTAGACTTGCCTAGGTCAAGCTACCCGCTCGCACCCCCTTAATAGTACGGCGAAAAATAAAAACAAAGTCCTAACAACTAATCCGATGTCACCCAACTCCGCCGACAATCGAACTAGCCATCCTTAACCTTGTCGTCCATCCTCGGAAAAACCGAACGAATTCCATCGTCGTGGGCGTAACAAACTCATCGCCGAGATCACCATTACCATGACCTAACTCACACATCGCTTTACGCAAAACACACGTTAGTCATGATAATTATATTGTCATCAATCATCGAAACCCAATCTAGGGGCCTAGATGCTTCAATCTCCCCTTTTTGGTGATTGATGACAACCTCTAGAGTATGGAGATTAAGAGTGAGGTTTTATGCGCACTTGTTCACATGAACCTCTGTCAATAAGATCAAAGGGGTTAGGATGGCTCATGCGATACAAGATCATATATGTACTCATAGAATCTGCATGAAGAGTGAGTACGACAAAAGATAGCTCATATGGTTCAAAGAATATCACAAGTAATAATCAGAATAAACCATAAGTGCGGAAGCAAGACCATAGAGCAAAAGCATGACATGATATATAATGATACCGAAGTAGAGAGCACACATGTCATAAAGTGTATCACGATGCATCACAAGCATATACAAAGCGAGGCATGAAAGTAAACATGATGCATGCAAGTGTATCACACCAAAAGAACCAACTCCCTCTCACAAACTCCCTAAGTCTACATACTCTACTCTCCCCCCTTTGTCATCAAGGACCAAAAGGCTAAGGGTCGGTAGGAGGTGTAGAGGCGCACGAGCCGTCACCGGAGCACGAGTCGCCACAACGAATCGAGAGGCATCATCCGGACTCGACTCAACTCGTGAGGCTGCCGACCATCGGACGCCGCAAGACCTCGACCGTGGAAGTGTAGAAGAAGCGGCCGGGTCGGCTCTGGGGTAGCCGGGAGTGGAGTGTCGGGCCTCGAAGTGGAAACAACCGGCTCCCCTCAAGTGGCATTGCCTAAGTAGCAGGGTCAACGCGAGTCTCGAAGTAGTGGTCACGCAAAAGCCGACTGTGGCTCGGAAACCGCACACTCGACTCGTGGCGCCGACGGACCCACCGCGGGTAGTGACAACAATAGACTCGGCCGCCGGCCGCCCGAGTGACCCGGGTGACACTCCAAGAGCCGCCGCCACACCCGCTGAAGTAAGAGGTGCACTAGGCGTGGCGCCGCAAACAACTCGCGAAGGTGGCACGGGCGGGATCCGCGACACACCAAGCCGGAAGTCGGGCCTGGCCGTGGGTGTGAAGCCGGTGTAGTACGGACCCGCCAGGGACTGAAAGCCGCATAGCCCGGATATAGCCGGGCGAGGTGGAGTTTGCCGAGGCCGAAAGCTGGGACCAACAGGAACAGCCTGTGAAAGGAACCGCAACCCTCAAACCGAGGTCCCGAGCCCGATATGCCTGAAACCGAGAAGTAGGTGGCACCGCTTTGAAGTGGTAGTGGCCGAGGCATCTCAACCAATCCCGTAGCCCGAATAACTGCAGCCATGAGAGCGCCCGCCGCCGCTGAAACCGCCGCTTTACAGAACCGCCGCCGCTGGTAAGCAAGTAGGGAACGCCGAAGCTCGCCCCGCCTCTCGCCTCATCTCCGGGTTGATAGCCCGCCGCTCTTTTCGGTCACGAACCTCTCGCGCGGCGCCGATCAGCCCTCATCTCGGCAACTAGTGAAAGCGGGGCCTGGTCTCGACGGTGTAGGAGCGTAACTAGAACCTCCCGGCCTCGTGGTCGTGTGAACGAGGAGGTGGCCTCGAAGGTACGTGGTCGCCGCCGAGCCGTCCGTAAGCGTCGGTGTCAATCTCTAGCCGTGGGCTCCCGTGACTCAAACTATGCCTCCTCAAGAGCAACCATCTGAAGCATCTGTGCATCCTGAGCTGCCTCGACTGCGGATCGCCCCCGAGAATGTGTGTAGCAACCGGGGTAGCCGCCGGGCGTGGTCTTGAGAGCCGACGAAGGTCGTGAATCGAAAGCGTGTAGTCGATCGTGGTCCACTCCGCACAACGTCGGCCTCCATGTGAGGCACGGTCTTGCAAATCGGGAAGGAGATCCAGGTGAGCAAACGGAAGTCGCCGGGCAGCCCTTGATCCCCCTCCGCAATAGTGTCCTCCATCTTGATAGAATCAAACCCCAAATATCAAACTCAATCGATCAATAAGGTGGAAGAGAATCCACCGCCGCAAACGTGTAAGTGCCTCCTTGAAGCCAACCCATGGCAGAATCGTCCGCCTCACTATAGCATCCACAACTCGCAAGTGGAGTGAGGTCGGTAGGAAGATAGCCGGAGCCCTCGCCGAAGGGTGCCTTGAAGCATCCGCGACCGATCAGTATGAGGCACTCGCGCCGACTTGGGTCGTCGCGGCGGTGCCAGGGCCATAGCACAAACGGTGGAGCCGTGTTTGAGAGGAGGGCAACCCAAGAAGCCGGCGAGCCTGAACACTCGCAACTCGCACCGCCGCCCTTGAAAGCAAACACTAGGAAGTCGTGGCGCGGGGTCAATCCACGGGGGTAGAGTAGAACTCGACCCACGTAGTCACGTAGCTGCCCTCTCTCGCCAAGTAAGTCCGCCAGATTCGAAGGTAGCCGAGGTGGGGTCGAATCTGCTCCAACCGGCGCGACCATGTCATCCACCCCGCAGCGCACCCGGTGAGGGACGGATAGCAACCGCACTCTCCTCATATGCCCGCAGAAAGGCCTCGTGAAGAGCTGTCCAATACCCTTCAGAGCGTCCCGGCGCGCCGTCTGTCTTTACACAAAGCCGCACCGGCGGGCGGCAGACGCCGACACCGCCCTCAAGTCAAGGGAGCACGCTCGGCTCGCTTCACGCACTCGCGGCCGGGCCGCCGCCGCCGGGCTGGCCGTGCCGGGTGCTTTGAGCCGGAGTAGGACGTGTCGCCTCCGAAAGAGAACAGTGGCGAGTCCGGGAGGAACGACGAAGTCCGCCTGTCTTGCCGAGCCGGGTGATCGCCTCGACTAGATCGCCGGAGCCGACCGCCGGCCGAGGAGGTGGTGGAGGCTGCCTCGAGGGGTGGCACCGCCGCCTCTGTTCTGGCCGAGACCGGGGTCTCCTGGATATTAAGTCCAAAGACGTGGACCACCCATCTCGGCGCGGGCGTCCGCTGCTCTAGCCACTGCAAGGACCTCCTCACATGTCATCTCACCACTGCGCTTGCGCTTCGGCTTCTTCGGCTGCGACTCGGCAACTTTCTTGCCCTTGTCCGGTGGACCACCACCAGGAGGAGGCGGGGGTGGAGGTGGACCGGTGGTCTTCGTGCGAGCCATATCTGAAAGAACAACTGCCGCTGAGAGATCGACTGCAAGCTCAACTGCCACAAAGAATCACTGACAAAACAAGACCAAAGCACCGAGAACTCCCATTGAGTCACTGCCCACTGTCACTCAAGAGGCTTGGCCTCTGTGCCATACTCGCGGGCTTGGCCCCGAGTGTATCTGTCACTGCCAACTGCCGCTGCCAAACTGAGGACAACCAAGCTCGCCGCACACACATGAGAGAATAGGGAGATTTATAACCGTGATAATTAACTAGAGATGAGAGGGCCTAGTGAAGCAAGCATGCTAGGGAAGAAGAGAATGGCCATGGAGGTTATACCTAGCCTTGAGGCAATCCTGTGAGGGGGTAAGAGTGACACTGTGGAGTGACAAGGGTTCGGCACCGCAATGAGACAGATCGAAGAAAACCTCAACAAAAGGGCCGCCGGGCCGGTGAGGCAAGAGATCGAGCACCGGTGGGCATAGGGCAAGGCGGGGTGGAAACTCACCAAGGACAGGCGAATCGGGCGGCCGGGGCAAGAGGAGGTCGACGGGCGAATTTAAGATGCAGCCCCCAACGAGGAGGCGAGTCCGGGCGGTGAAGATCCACGGCGGCGGCGCAAGGGCGACGGCGCCCGGATGGTTAGGGGTTGAGCGCTGCGGCGCGCAATGGCGGCGCGCTGGGCGACGCGCGGGCGCGGGCGAGGCGGGGCGCGCTGGCGGTGGGCGGTGGCCGATGGCGGCACGGCGGGCGGGCGGGGTGGTTGGTGGCGACGCGGCGAGTCGACACCGGGCGGGCGGCGGGATGGCGCGGCGCGCACGGTGGGCGTGGCGAGGATGGAAGGAAAAGGGAAGGGGCCGCCCGGTTTGAAAAAGAATTGAAGGGAGGCCCCACATGTCATCGAAAAATAATGAACCGCGCTTCAAAAATCCTGACCGGACGCGACGCCCCATCGACCGAACACACCGGTGCTTGCTTCCTGGCCAAAATTACAGAGAGCCTCAGAATTGACCCCCCGACCGACGCGTTGACTCCAGAGCGCCGAAGAGTCCTACGAGTCCGTCCAGCCCAAGCCCGGCCGCCTTTCTCCGGTTTTTCGATTTCTTCCTTCGCGGCAACTTCTCCCAACCAAATTCCAACGCAAATAAGAGCCAAATAACCACAAGTTGGAACAGGTCATGGGAGTTCTCTCTCAAACCCTCTATTTTGCAAATATTTTTGCCATAGGCATAGATTTAAGTTTCAAAATAGGCAATAAAAACCGATCGAGGAGTATCGTATGGCCAAGCAATGGAGTTTATGAACCATTAGGAGCGTCAAAAGCTCTCTCCATCCTTGGGCGAACACAAATGATACTCAAACTTAAACCGAAGAAGAACGACAAACCAACACACATGCATATGAGATGCAATACGAGAATTTAAATACGGAATTTGAATCTAGTTGGCTTTGTCAAGTTTGAACCAAGGTTAAGCTTTTTCACACGCTTTTATTTTTATCTTAACCATGTTAGACAAGCCCTATATGCATTGCAAGAATTTAAACATGGCATATAATACAATGAATGCAAGGGACAACACAAGCTCATTTTCTAGAGAAGTTGGAAAAGTCAAGAATATTGAGCTCGCCTCTTAACTCACAAAACCTTGCCTCATCCAAAGGCTTGGTGAAGATGTCCGCCAAATTGTCTTCGGTCCTCACTCCTTGAAGAGATATATCTTTCTTGGACACATGGTCACGAATGAAGTGATGCCTAATATCAATATGCTTGGTGCGGGAATGTTGAGCCGATTGCTTGCAATTTTGATGGCACTTTCATTATCACATAGCAATGGGACCTTCTCGAGCTTGACACCATAATCAAGGAGAGTTTGCTTCATGTAGAGAATATGAGCACAACAAGCTCCCGCGGCAATATACTCCGCCTCGGCGGTTGACAAGGTCACACTATTTTGCTTCTTCGAACACCAAGAGACAATGGACCTTCCAAGCAAATGGCACCCTCCGTTGTGCTTCTTCTATCAATTTTGCAACCGCATAATCCGAAGTCGGAATAGCCAACAAGTTGGAATCTTGCACCTTTGGGATACCATATGCCAATGCTTGGTGTTTGCTTGAGGTACCTAAGAATTCTCTTCACCGCTGTGAGATGGGATTCCATAGGGTTAGCTTGAAAACGAGCACATAAGCAAACACTAAACATGATGTCGGGCCTAGATGCGGTAAGATAGAGCAAGCTACCAATCATAGATCGATAGTGAGTCTTATCTACCGGTGTACCTCCCACATCCGGGTCAAGTTGTCCATTGGTTGGCATGGGTGTCTTGATGGGCTTGCAATATTCCATATCAAACCTCTTGAGAAGGTCTTTGGTATACTTTTCTTGAGAGATGAAGGTCCCTTCTCTCAATTGCTTGACTTGAAACCCGAGGAAGAAGATAAGCTCACCAATCATGGACATCTCAAATTCCTTCGACATCAAGGCACCAAACTCCTTGCAATGTTCTTCATTTGTTGAGCCAAAGATTATGTCATCGACATAAACTTGACAAATGAAGATGTTCCCTTCATGCTTCTTGGTGAATAGTGTGGTGTCCACCTTCCCAATGGTGAAGCCCTTCGCAATGAGGAAGTCCCAAAGGCGCTCATACCATGCTCTTGGGGCTTGCTTTTAGCCCATATAGCGCCTGGTCAACCTATAAACATGGTTAGGATATCTAGGGTCTTCAAAACCGGGAGGTTGATCAACAAAGACTAGTTTATTTATGAAGCCATTTAAAAAGCACTTTTCACATCTATTTGATATAATTTCATGTTATGATGTGATGCATATGAAAGGAGGATACGTATGGCTTCAAGTCTTGCCACCGGTGCAAAGGTCTCTCCAAAATCCAAACCTTCAACTTGAGAGAACCCCTTTGCCACTAATCTTGCCTTGTTCCGCACGACAACTCCTTGATCATCTTGCTTGTTGTGGAACAACCCACTTTGTGCCAATGACTCTTGCACCTTTAGGTCGCTCTACAAGTGTCCACACTTCATTGCGGGTGAAGTTGCCCAATTCTTCATGCATGGCATTCACCCAATCCGGATCTTCTAGAGCTTCCTCTATGGTAGTAGGTTCCAAACAAGAGACAAAAGCATGATGTTCAACAAAATTAGCAAGTTTTTTGAGATCGAGTCATAACCCCTTTGTAGGACTCCCTATGATGAGATCTTGAGGATGTGCTTGGAGTAGAGGGAGAATTCCTTCGATCAACCACTTGAGGAGGGTCTTGTGGAGCATCAACATCTTGAGCTTGTTCCACACTTTGTTCATGAGAGACATGAGTATCATCATGGTGGTTGTTCTCATCTTTATCATCATCTTGTGGAACATTTGATGAAGATGGCTTGTCAATGACTTGAACATCATCATCATCATCTTTAGGCTTGATGTCTCCAACCGGCATGTTCTTCATGGCCTCCCTCAATGGTTCATCACCTACATCATCAAGATTCTCAAGTGCTCCTTGGGAGCCGTTAGATTCATCAAACTCCACATCATATGTTCCTCTGCCATGCCGGTGGCATGTTGAATACTCGATATGCTTTGGACTTCGATGAGTAACCAACAAGAAAACCAATATCACAACGTCTTTGAAACTTCCCTAGATGTTGGCGCTTCTTGAAGATGTAGCATTTGCAACCAAACACCCTAAAGAAGGAGACGTCCGGCTTCTTCCCATTGAGCAACTCATAAGGTGTCTTCTTAAGAAACTTTTTTGAGGTAGAGGCGGTTGGATGCATAGCATGTGGTGTTGATTGCCTCGGCCCAAAACTTCTCATCGGTGCCATACTCATCAAGCATTGTTCTTGCCAAAGTGATTAGTGTCCTGTTTCTTTCTCTCCACTACACCATTTTGTTGAGGAGTGTAGGTTGAAGAGAACTCATGCTTGATCCCAACTTCATCACAATATAGCTCAATGTTTGTGTTGTCAAACTCTTTGCCATTGTCACTTCTTATCTTCTTGATCTTCACATCAAATTCATTTTGAGCTCTTTTAGCAAACTTCTTGAAGCAAGCGGCCACTTCGGTTTGTCATGAAGGAAGAAGGTCCAAGTATATCTCGAGTAGTCATCAACAATCACTAGACAATATAGGTTGCCCCCTCAAGCTCTTGTATGTTGTTGGTCCAAAGAGATCCATGTGAAGTAACTCTAGCACTCTATGTGTTGACATGAAGGCTTTGGTTGGATGGGTGTTGGCAACTTGCTTGCCTCGGCTTGACATGCACTACAAAGCTTGTCCTTTTCAAACTTGACATCCTTCAACCCTCTCACTAGATCATTCTTCATTAGCTTTTTGAGAGACCCCATACCAACATGTGCTAGTCTTCTATGCCATAGCCAACCAAGTGATGTAGCCTTAGCAAATAGACAAGTTTGCAAGTTGGCTTCTTCTAAGTGAAATCCACAACATAGAGGTTGTTGTACCTAAAGCCTCTAAATATCTCTTGCTTGTCACTCTTGTTTGTCACAACAACTTCATGTTCATCAAATAGGCATTGGAAACCAAGATCACATAGTTGACCAACCGACAACAAGTTGAAGCTCAATGAAGCAACATATAAGACATTTGAGAGTGAGTGATCATTTGATATTGCAACCTTTCCCAAGCCTCTCACTTTGCTCTTTGAATTGTCACCAAAAGTAATCTTGTTGTGGCCTTTGTCCCCTTCTTCTAGTGAGGTGAACATACGAGGATCATCGGTCATGTATTGTGTGCAACCACTATCAATAACCCAATGACTTTCACCGGTCTTGTAGTTCACCTACACACAATAGATCAAGCTTGTTGCTTAGGGACCCACTCTTGGTTAGGGCCCTTGACACTCTCAACCAATGACTTGGCAACCCAAATTTGCTTAGGCCTATTTTTTGTTTGGTGGACCTAAGAACATGACCTTGGTCTTGCCACTAGTATCCTTTCTAAGCATGTAGTGAGCATTGAAGGCAAAAGGTCTAGCATGCTTGGGCAAGGGTTGTGGTGGTGGTGTCATACACTCATGAGAGAAATGCCCTTCTTGACCACACTCAATGCATCTCTTTGGCTTGGGCTTGGGCTTTGACTTGAATTGTTGTTGAGTCTTGGGTTGAGCATTAGCTTTAGCTTTCTTTTCTTTATTTGCCTTGTACCCAATACCGCTCTTGTCCATCTTCATTACGGTGTTCATGAAGAGTTCACTTTGAAGGTTGTGACCCTTGGTGAACTTGCTCAAGCCGGTAGTGAGATGAGCCTTCTCTTTCTTGAGCTTATCATTTTCTTGTTTGAGCATCTCAAATTCAACCATGATCTTGTGCTCTTCTTCACTCTTGGTGGACTTGCTCAATGTGGCGGTGTGTTGAGCTTTCTCTTTCTTGAGCTTCTCATTTTCTTGCTTGAGCATTTCAAAATCAAGACTTAACTCATACACTTCATTACTTTTCTCAACAACACTCATCTTAAGCTTGTTGTTCTCATCTTTGATCTTGATGTACTCATCATAGTGATCGGCCACAACCACTTGCTTGCCTTTGCTACTAGCCTTTTGCTCAATGTTCTCATCAATCAAATCATCACATGATGTAGCTATATCAATCTTAACAACATGGTTAGTAGCAACATGTGGCTCATCATTTAAAAACTCATTAGCAACAAGAAGGTTGTCATGATCAACCTTGAGATTTGTGTACTCTTCTTTGAGCTTCTTATATCTAATGATGAGCTCATTGTGAGTTCCCTCAAGTTTATCATGTTTTTCTTTGAGCTCCTTTTAGGGAAGGTTTGAGCTCCTTGAGGGAGGACTTCACAAGTTTGTATTCATCTCTAAGCTCATCACTAGCCTTTTGTGCTTTGTCATGTTTAGCAAGAAGAGTTTCATTCTCAAGATTAAGCATGTCAATCTTTTGTTTGCCTTTGAGACCATCTTAGAATACTTGCCAAGCAAAGTCGCAAGCTCATCATAGCTAGGTGCTTCATACTCAACATCCTCATCACTATCATTATCACTATCACTACTTTCATCATCACTTGGTACCTTTGAGTCCTTTGCCATGAGGCATAGGTGTGTAGACGATAAAGATGGTGACGGTGGTGGTGAAGCGTATGAAGACCCAATAGCAATTGCCGCCACATGTTCTTGCTCATTGTCACTTTCTTCACCGGAGGAGCCACCACATGATGATTCAATGTCGGTGAGCCAATCACCAACAAAGTAAGCCTTTCCATCTTTCTTCTTGTGGTACTCCTTCTTCTTGCCATCTTTCTTCTTATATGGCTTATCCTTCTTCTTCTCTTCATCATCACTTGATTCTTCTCTCTTGTCCCGTTGCTTCTTCTTGTGCTTGTCTTTCTTGGGTGGTTCGGGACATTGATGAGCAAGGTGACCAAGTTGATGGCAATTGTAGCACTCCATCTCGGAGAGTGGCTTCTTCTTGCTACTTGTATAGAATTGCTTTCTTGATGAATCAAACTTGACTCCCCTCTTGCTAAGACCCTTGAGCATCTTGGTAGTTTTCTTCACCATGAGTGCAAGATCATCAAGTTCCTCATCACTTGGATTTTGAGAGGAGGTCACGAAAGCTTTGCCTTTGCCCTTCTTGTCAATGCTAGCCTTGAGAGCAATATCTTTCTTCTTTTCATCCTTGGGATTGATATGCATGTACATCTCATGGGCATTTATCTTTCCCAAGATTTTTGTCGGAGTAGACTCGGAAAGATCACCTTGATGAAGAACGGTGACAATATGCCCATATTTCTCAATGGGAGGACACATAACATTCTTCTCACAACATCCTCCGGGCTTGATTTGTGTGAGTCCAAGCCCATTGATTTCCTCTACAATGACATTCAAGCGACCATACATATCATTAGCATTTTCATTTGGAAGCATTGTAAAGGCATTAAGCTTATTCATAACAAGATTGTAGCGTTCCTCACGCTCACTCTTAGTTCCCTCATGGAGCGCACAAATTTCTTCCCAAAGATCATGGGCATTTTTGTGATTCCGCACGCGATTGAACACATCCTTGTTGATGCCTCTAAAGATGGTGTTTTTTTGGCCCTAGCATTCCAAGTGATGTGTTGCTTCTCTACGTCGGTGGGGGCTCTTTCATCCTTAGGTTTGGGGTAGCCACTTGTGGCAGCGGCGAGAACACCGACATCGTCGGCCTCAAGGTAAGCCTCCATGCGAATTTTCCAATAAGGAAAATCATCGCCATCGAACATGGGTGGTGGGCCATTCCCGTTGGACATCTTTCTCTAGGTGGTTAAGCCTAATTATGAGCAACACGGCTCCGATACCACTTGAAAGGATCGAGATGCCCAAGAGAGGGGGTGAATTGGGCTAATCTAAAATTTTAACTCAAATAAACAACCTACTAGCCCATATTCACCCTCTTGTGCCTAAGTGTGTTCCTAGCAACTATCGCACAAAGTTTTGCACCCGAGGTTCCAATCCTACTCTAGCATGGCAATTCTAAGAATGTAAAGACATGAAATAGAATTGCGGAATGTAAATGCGGAAAGTAAAGAGAGGAAGGAACACGGCGATTTTTTCCCGAGGTATCGAGGTGTCGCCACACCCCCTAATCCTCGTTGGAGCACTCTCTCGAGTATCGCTCCCCTTAGTCCTCGCAAGAACTAAGTGCTTTCTCTACGGGTTGATTCTTCGACACTTTCGCCGCGGTGAATCACCCAAAATCGCTCATAAGCTTGCTTGAGCCACCCACAAGCACCACCGGGTGATCTTCAAGCCATGATCCGCCACCAAGCCGCCTAGGTGATGGCGATCACCAAGAGAAACAAGCACGAACTCTCACTTGACCTCAACAAGCCTAGGAGAAGAGTGGATGCACACTTGAATCTCTCAAACACTCTAAGGATGATCCTTAATCTTGCATGGATGACCACCTTAGGGCTCTTGCTCTTCCTTACACTCTCAAGAGTGTTTCTCACCGAACAAATGGGCAAGAGAGGGTGCAAGGTCGAGGGACAAAGTATATACAGCCCCATCAAGCAACTCCACGAAATCAAGCACTTTCTCGCACACTTTCCGGCTGGCCGACCGACGCACTGAGTCCGGGTCAAGGTTCCGGCCGGTGCGCGTTCGGTCGATAAGACACGGCTTCGACACGCCCGACCGTAACGCGTCCGGCTCGGTGCTTCCCGTCGCGACCGACACACGAGATCCCGCGCTGCAGGCTTATCGAAATTCCGACGGAAGCACGCACCGGTCGTCCCGGCCAAAGACCGAAGGCCCGTCCCGGTCGGGCCGGGCGGCGTCCGTCGCCCGTAAGCACTTCTTCAGCCCGTCTTCGACTTCATGAATTGCTTCAACTCCAACATGTCTCGGGCATAAATTGAGCTACCTAGTGCTAAAGAAACTCAAGTGTGCACCACAACTTCGTCTCTAGACTTGCCTAGGTCAAGCTACCCGCTC
Source organism: Hyparrhenia diplandra (assembly GCA_015847255.1). Taxonomy (NCBI): domain Eukaryota; kingdom Viridiplantae; phylum Streptophyta; class Magnoliopsida; order Poales; family Poaceae; genus Hyparrhenia; species Hyparrhenia diplandra. The sequence continues at coordinate 58,914 of JADLZK010011442.1, read as the reverse complement.
GTACCCCCCTTAATAGTACGGTAGAAAAATAAAAACAAAGTCCTAACAACTAATCCGATGTCACCCAACTCCGTCAACAATCGAAACTAGCCGCCCTAACCTTGTCGTCCATCCTCGAAAAACCGAATGAATTCCATCGTCGGGCGTAACAAACTCATCGCCCGAGATCACCATTACCATGACCTAACTCACACCGCTGTTTACGCAAAACACACGTTAGTCATGATAATTATATTGTCATCAATCATCGAAACCCAATCTAGGGGCCTAGATGCTTCACCAAGCACAACGCCCACCACGCACGATAACTACCCAAGGCCGGCCGCCGAGTCACGCCATCGCCAACAACCCCCACCTGAACAAAAAACCCACCACCCACCTCCCAAAACAAAACTACCCACCAAGAACCCCCGGACCAAACCCCGACACCAACACGAGACCCCCGCAAAAAACAACCCTACTACCACTCATTGCGGGCGAGGGGGCAAGGGCCACTACACCGGCAAGGTCCATACTTCGCCAAGGGCAAGGAAGCGATGGAAAGAGAGCTAGCATCGCAAACATCCCAAAGGCAAATCAACCACACAAGGAAACCGGCAGGCAACCACCCCAACCACTACAGCTACACTCCCCTTCGACTACGGAGCCCCCAAAGACACCCAAAGCTTCCACTACCCGGCCTTCCACAACAACACCTTCAACCAACACCACCCGCGCTACTATCGGCAAGAGTATACGCCTCACACCCCCCTGCAACCTCCGCAACCAAACTACCACGGCCAAGCCTTACCACCACCGCCCCCCCCCCCCTCCACCACCAACCCCACACCCACCGGTCAAGCAAGAAATCCGCACAATTGTTAGCAAGCCCAACTCATCCTATGGAGTCATCCTCGCTATCATAGGAGGCTCCAAACGAAGACCACGGCAACAAACGATAGCGAAAGGAGCACTATCGGAGGATCCATCATGTCGGTGCGGAGGGGCCACACGTAAAAAAAAATGGTGGTCCCATATTCCAATCACCTTCAACGCTAGCGATATGAAGCTCGAGAGACTACCCCACAAATGATGCAATGGTCATTGACACTAACATCGGAGGTCGGGACGCTTACCGTAATCCTAGTAGACACGGGCGACTCATGCAGACATCTTGTTCGCATCAACCTTCGACAAGATGGGCCTCGGCAGAACATGCTACAACCAGCCGGTAACCCTCTTTTCGCTTCGGAGGCCGCCAAGTAGGGACCATCGAAAAATCACCTTACCGGTCTCGCCGGGAAAGACCCCATCCACCGATCGACGTAAAACATCACCTTCGACGTGGTGGACATGTACTACGCCTACAACGCCATTTTCGGGTCGCGCGAGTCACCAACACGCGTTCGATGCGGTCCTCCACCCAAGCTATCTTTGCATGAAGATGCCCTCCATCGGCGGCATAATTGCCGTGTTCGGGGACCGGACCGCAAAGAAGAAACGCGGAGGGGGCCGTTGCACCGGGCAGCCGAATGTCCACAACCTCGAACAAGAACTAGAGAGGCAAGAGAGACAGCTAGAAGGCGACGCGAGCCTCCCCTCGCGGGCACTACCAGCAGAGGAAACGAAGAAAGTCAGCTGTTCGCCTATGACCGTAATGTAGAAGTAACTATATCCGCACTCTCGGACCATACCTCCAAAGTAGAACTCCCCGCAAAGCCTCCGCGAGAACTCCGACGTGTTTGCCTGGTCCGCTTGAAGATTTACAAGGTGTTAGCCGCGACCTCATCGAGCACCACCTCAACATAAGACCGACGCCACCCCCTCGTAAAGCGTAAGCTCCGCAAAATGTCGATGAGAGGAGAGTAGCGGCTCGAGGCGAGGTGAACCGCCTTCTAGACGCGGAGGTCATCCGCCCTGGCCAAGTACCCCACTTGGTTATCCAATGTTGTCATGGTGAAAAAAGCAAGCCTTAGTAAGGACAAAGCGGAGCCCACCGGATGGAGGATGTGTGTGGATTTCACCGGCTGAACAAAGCATGTCCGAAGGACGATTTTCCCCCTCCCGAATCGGCTCTCTAGTCGATGCAAAGAAGAGGTTGTGAAAGGTTGTCTCTCCCGGACTATTTCTCGGGATACCACCAAATCTGGATGAACCAGGGCGGATGAGGAGAAGACAAGTTTCATAACCCCTTCGAACTTATTGCTTCGAATGGAATGGCGAAGGCCTCCGCAACGTCGGCTCATCCTTCGCACGTATGACGGAGGTATTCGAGGAGACAAAGACACCATCTCGGCCTATGTCGATGACTTGGTGGTCCAGAGCAAGCTGAAAGAAGACCACATCACGGACCTCCGAGAACCTTCGTCACAAACTCCGCAAAGCCGGACTAAAGCTCAACCCGGCTAAGTGCGTGTTCGAGTAAGCAAGGGCAAGTTACTTGGGTTGCCTTGTGTCGCTGAAGGGAATCGAGGCCAACCCTACGAAAAATCGAAGCTATCACGGCGATGGAGCCTCCGGGAATAGAAAGTCGGTGCAAAGGCTAGCAGGGGCGCCTCGCCCCGCCCCGAGTTTATCTCCGAGATCCCCGAACGCTGGCCGCCATTCTTTCGAACACTAAAGGGCACAGAACTGCTCGATTGGGGACCTCCGCAACAAAAAGCTTTCGAAGACCTCAAACAATTACCTCGCGAACCTCACCACCCCCTCGCCACACCGGCCGGCGAAGGGTCTGCTCCTCTATGTCGCAAAGATCACCACACGCCGCCGTCCGCAGTACTCATCAAGGAGATGGGCGAAGGTCACCACCCGCACAAGTCCCCATCTACTATGTCTCCGAGACCCTCGAAGGGCCAAAGCTAAATTATACCGAGCCGGAAAAGGTAGCCTACGCAATCATGGCCGCAAGAAAACTTAAGCACTATTTCCAAGCACACGAGATCACCGTACCTTCGAGGCTTCCCACTTGACAACATATTCGAAAACCCCGAGGCCGTGGGCGGGATAGCGAAGTGGGCAACCGAGATCGGAGACCATGCAATCGGGTTTGTCGGCGTAACATCCATCAAGTCCCAGGCCCTCGCGGATTTTGTCGCAGACCGACCCCGCATTACATTTAACCAAGCTGCAAATCTAGACCGATTTGGATAGCACACACCGACGGAGCATGGGGGCTCGCGCGGAGCGGCATCGCAGCCATCATCACCTCACCATCCGAGTCAAGATGAGATATGCGGCAAGGCTAGAGTTCCAAAGTACAAACAACACGGCGAGAATCTGTGCCGATGGCACTTAACAAGCTCCGGGCAATGTCGGTAGCGGGGCCATCATCAAAACCGATTCGGAGGTAGTCTCGAAGCAAGCCGAAAGGACAATAGGGCCAGCACCTCGAACTACAGAAGTATCCGGCTCGGTTAAGGAAGACAGAGGCCTTCTTTCTGGGGTCACAACCAAAACTATATCGCAAAGACAACGGCGAAGCCGACGAAGCTCGCAAAGGCTGCAGCCCGAAAGGAGCCACTCCCACAAGACGTGTTCTTCGAAGTGCTCCACGTACCGCGATTGAAGAGAACGACCCTCCTTCGGCGGTGGCGCCATCCACAAGATTGAGGGCCCCTATCATAGCATTCATCGGGGGTCACTAAACCACAATCTAAGGAAGAACAAAAGAGAGTCGAGCGAAGGTCCGGATACCGCCCCTCGGTTGACAACAAATTATACAAAGCCTCCGTGACGGCACCATGGCTGAAGTGCATATCTCACGGGCGAGGGCCGCCATCCTAGCGGAGGTGCACGAAGGAATCTGCGGCTCGCACAACGGTCCCGAGCACTCGTTGAGAAGGTGTTCGCACAAGGTTTCTACCGCCCACCACACTCAACGACGCAATGCACCGGGTCGAGCCTCGCGAAGGGTGTCGACCACCACACACCACTCCAACAGGTAGGGGCTCCGGCGACCCTCATCCGTCCCACGGCCACTCCAAAGATGGGCGATTGACCTCATCGCCCAATGCCACCGCTCCGTGAAACCTCCGCTATGCAGTAGTACCCGGTCGAATACTTCACCAAATGGATCGAAGCCCGCCCTCTCGCTAGCATAACCTCTCACTCAGTGCAAAAATTCTTCTGGCAACAGATTGTCTACCGCTTCGGAACTCCGCGGAGCATAACAGTCGATAACGGCACTCAATTCGACAGCGAAGGCTTCAAACAATTCTGCCACCAAATAGGCACCATGATACACTTCGCATCCGTAAGGCACCCCCAATCTAACGGGCTCGTTGAAAGAGCCAATGGCATAATCTTGCCGGGTATCGGTACAAGATACACGCTGGGCCAAGAGGAAAATGGGCGGAGGAGCTCACTCCGTTGGTGTGGTCACATAACACCTCCGAGAGCCGAGCGACCAAATTCACGCCCTTCAAGCTCTTGTTCGGAGAAGAGGCCGTCCTCCTAGAAGAACTAAAGCACGCCTCGCCAAGGGTCACCAGCGAAGCCACCCCAGAAGAAGAGGCACTCGCGAAGGATCTCCTCGAAGAAACAAGGAACATGGCCGCCCTCAACCTCCGCCGCATACCCGGAGGAGACCACAAGATGGAGGAACAAGAAGCTCAGCCTCCGCACGATCTCCGTCGAAGACTTCCTCCTGATCAGGAAGTAGAATGCGAAGATGGCTGGCAAGTTCGTTGCCAAGTGGACGGGCCCATACCTCGTCACGAAGACTACAAGACCCGGCTCCTTCCACCTGCAAGACCTCGAAGGCCATGACCTCCCCCACACATGGAACGTCGTCGACCTCGACCAAGTACTACCCCTAGCGGTGCAATGTACCAAGCACTCGCGAGTTGTAGGGGCACCACTCGTTTTTTTACCATTTCTTTTTTCCCTTTCTAAGGTTAAGACCATGAACAATGCGGGGGCTGCACTCTTTTTCCTTGCGAAGGGGCGCAAGGTTTTTTAACGAGGCAAGCAAAATCTAATATATGCGTGTTAGTTACCCCCACAACTGAGAAAAAGGCGTAACTCGGATATGGCACTAAAGGGCGGGCCGGTGTCATCCATGACCCTCATCAAATGATGAAGGTAACCGGGATTGCCCACGCTCGGAAGCACCTGAGCCGCACCTCCTGGCCTGGCCAAAACCAACAAAATTCATTCTAATTTATGCCAAGTCAGGCGCCTGCACCTCCGCCGGGGCTCGCAATGAAGACGCCCCGCGCTCTCCAAGTATGAGCCGCGCGGAGGCGACAAAGCCGGCGCGCCCGGCACCTCCGCCGGGCCGTGGCTCGCAATGAAGACGCCCGCGCGCTTCGAGTATGAGCCGCCGCGGAGGCGCACAAAGCCGGGCGCCCTAGCACCTCCGCTAGGGGCTCGCACGAAGACGCCCGCGCCTCTCCGGCACGAGTCCGCGCGGAGGTAAAATAAAGAAAGAAACCCGTGCACCCTCGCCAAAATGGCCGCCATTACAAGACACCACCTACCAAGGACAAGACCTCCGCCGCATGACCCCTTAACTCCCACCACCACTCCAGGATGCCACCTACCCAGACGTGACCTCCGCAGTACAGCCTTAACTCCCACCACGGCCCCAAGATACCACCTACCCAAGGACAAGACCTCCGTCGGACAAGCCATAACCACACTAAACACTTATGACATCCACCTAACATTAAACCCGCACCCGCAGAAGCAATCCCCACGAGCACTATAAAACCAAACCTCCCCCCCACAAGTCCCGTGTTAGGAAGAGAGCAGCCATCAGCCACATACACCACCATGCCACCACCCCGAGCCAAGCCCCGATCCTATAGGGCAGATGCCAGGATACCTTCGAAAATCCCAGTCTCCTAATCCAGCGAAGGCACCACAATGGGAAATGTAAACCAGCCCCGACCCCCCAAGGTAGATCAAGGCGCAATGAAGAGCAACAGTGCTATAGGTGCCCCCCAGGCTGCAAAACCCCCAAACCTCCACAAACCAGCAAAGACCAAATGCAGACAAACTAGAGCATTTCGGCCTCCGATAACCACTAACACCAGCAGCCCAGGAGCACCTCGCACAAAACGCAGCTAACCCAGAGCGGAGGCTCCTTCGAGGGAGATACCACAATGGAGAATGTAACATTCTCCGGTGGGCAACTTCACCAAAGGAATCAAAGTTCCGAAGGGGGGCATCGTCCAGCCCTGAACACAAACGCGAAAAGGCGGTCCAACAACAACGGCCAGCACGACCGCTAGCCAACGAGGTCAGCCGGCACAGTATGCTGATAGGACACTATGCCTTTTTCTCTCTCACCCTATATCTAAGGCTTATATGTGGAGCTCATAGGTGGGAGAAGACTAAATCTACTTACTAAGCATATATTGCAAAGTCAAGCAATGGATCCAAAATCACGAGTCATACTTGCATGTGCATGTGTATGGTGTAGTGGAATGAATATGGTGGTTGGTGTATGAGGCTTAATGAAGTGAAAACCTAATTCTACTTTGCTCCCCGAAGGAAACATATCTCTTTGTGGGACTTGGAAATGTTCGGGAGAACCCGGGTTGTATACTCTTTCTCTTTTTTTTTTTTTTTTTTTTGGAGAGGCGGCATCAAAGTACCCATTGTTTTCATAGCGGACACTTGTCTCTTTTTTTTTTACTCTCCTTTATTCTTCATCATTACTTTTTTTTTTTAGGAGGTAGGCTCTACTCGCCGTAGGACACTTGTCCATTTTTCATCTCCCTTTTTTTTTTTTTGACTATACAACCCAAGCCTTCTTTTGCAATAAACTTGTAGAGAGATAGAAACAAGGATAAAGGAGCTTTATGAGATGTTGGCTAAGTGGATATGTGTGGGGAATATTTTTTGTTGTTCTTTCCTAGGGTAGGAGTAGAACATTTTTGGTGGATCTATGGTGGATGTTCGGAGGATGCATACTTCTAGGTAGAAGTAGCATAAGTGTGTAAGTGAATAGAGTGGAGTGGAATGTGTGCATGAGTAGTCGTATGACAAGTTTTTAAGGGTCGACCTGATTGACCAAACTCAATGCAAAGTAAGCGACCCTATATATATCAAAAAAGGGTTTTCCTATCTAAAGAGCATGTATATATGGTGTGGGTAGGAGTTTTAACACTCTGTCATAAGGAACTCATCATGTGCACTTTTAATTTTTAAAATATAAATCTCCGTAAATCTAGCATCTCTAGGAGTAAGATAAACAAAGAGCTCAAACATTCATATATCATATCCGTCAATCACCTAGACTTTAGAGCAAGCATTTGCTACACATAGGTTTCGTGTTCGAGCAAATCTCAAGTCAAAGCAGTTTGCATTAAAGGCTCAAGAGAAATTAAGCTTGAAAGTTAGGTACTTGAAAGGAATTACGACAGAGCAACTATTCATCATCTCCATGCTTTTATTTATTTTAGAGTTCATTTTATCTTGGCAGAAAAACAACTTCTTATATACTCTCTACATTTATTTATTCCCAAACCTAATGATCATACTATACTAAAAGACTCTTTAAAAAAGACTATAAAGACTAGACTCTTAGCAAACTAAGCAAAACCAAGATATTAGCTAATATTAATATATAGTAGAGATACTTATCGTGATAATCGGGGGGTGCTCTCCCCTAGCTAGATTGGAATGTTGGGTTGATAATGTGGAAGTTGAGGTAGACAGATGAGGGGTGTTATCCTGTCATGTCTCTCTCCCTTTTGAATCTCGGCCGAGCTCAAATAGACAACAAAGCCTTGTGGAAATGTATTAGGCGTTAGTGGTTGGCCACATCGGCCTCATGTGTCTAGAGATTTTCAAGATGGATCATGATTAGAACTTCAGCAAGAATTCTCTTCTAAATATTTTTGGAGTTTTGTATATTTATATGCATGCAAAGAATTAAGATGCAAATGCAACTAGATGAATGAATATTTATTTTTATGCCACCACGGTGAATATCCTTATGGGTTGTTACACACCACAAGATTATTCACATGGGGCTTTAGAATTTTTCAATGCAATGCTTTGATGCATAAATGTAAATATGCTAAAGGAAAATGATTATGCAATGCAAGAAAATAAATATGGTATGCATCAAATATGGATAACAACCCGATCTTACCTTCCCAAGAGGGTTCGGTGTTTAAGTCCTTGAACAAGACTTCTTACCTTACTCACTTCTCAAGTGCATTATCGGATCTTGGCGGTTGCGTCTCTTGAGATAGTGATTTCGAAAGATGGCATCACCCTTGTTCTTTGTTGATCCCATGGTTTTGAAATAAAGTTTTGACAAGGGAAGCGGGCAACATTTTGTTTAGTGTGCATACTTTGTGGGTTTCAGGACATACACTTGTAGAATTTTGGGGAGTGATAGACTCCTCCACATTTTGCTTGAAGTGTGTCCTGTTTGCAAAGACAAGGTAGAGATCAAGTGCATGGGCCCTGTTGGTGGGAAAACACCAACAGAACCATAACTTTATTCATTATCCTCTAGCCTTAGGCGCAGTAAACAAGATAGGGTTAATGTTTATTATTATATTTTTTTATGACAAGGGTGATAAGATCAGGAAACTGGGCATCAATGGCTTAATGATTATGATTATCTTCCAAAGCAGGATGTGCAACATTTTGACTTATACGGTTGGGGACTATGAGATAAGGAGAGTGGTGTTTAGGAACAAAGAACTAAACATGTGGAGTTAAACAGGATGTATAAGGTTAGGTTATAACTCCAACATGTTTGATTCTTTATTTATGAACATGCTAAAATTAGGGAAAAGCTTAGTTAATGATAACTTTACCTCAAGGTGTTACCTTTTTATTGGAGTGTGACGGCAATCGTAACACCTTGTGATGGTTCTTTCCTTCTTCTTGAAGCTTTCGTTATTTGGCCTCTTGTGTATCTTGTTCCTAACTTGTCTCCTTTATTGCATCACCCCTGTCTTTCTTGTCCTTTGAATTGCGTTAGGACCTTTTTGCTCCTCTTATGGTTTTATTCCCGCAACGTTAGTGGACAACACATACCAAGGAATGTACAAGTAGTAACAAGGATAGTGTTGTCACAGGGCTAAAGGTCACTTTCTATGCTACCTAAAAGTTTGGTTGAAATTTTAGCATAGATCATTTATCTCATGTTTTTAGGTATTCACTTTGCTTCTTAAAGGAATGATTTTATTCAACTTTTAAGTTTAATTTTCATGCAACAAAATCATTCAAACTTGTGGGAAAGAGCAATAGTGAATGGAGAGGTTGCAAACCAGCATGTGGAGTGATGATGGCACGTGAAGAGGAAGAGTACGATGGATCATCTTTGATGGCTTTGTTCTTCCTCCTCCATGCATTGATCATTCTTGAGTTCATCCTTGGGTGAGTGCTCTTGATTATTGATTTTGTTTATGGCACTCACCTTCTTTCTCTTGCTTCATCTTTACTATGAGTGTATCTCGGGACATCCCCAAGCTTGTTTCAGAGATTTTCTTCCTACGGGGTTAGTCTAAAAAATATACCAATGTCTACATAAGTAATTTTTAATTCAATAATCAAACAAGACTCCATGTCTAATCTGATCAAGGAAGGCTATTTAACCTAAGCACCACGCTTAATTTAAAAGCCTTTGAAAATACCCTACATGCATATAGAGTAATTTCAAACTAAAGCATACTATAATAAACAAGGGTAACATGAAAGCATAATTGAGATTTACTCAAGGTGGAGATGAAAAATTAGGATAATCATTATTTATTTATTTATTTTAGCAATTTGAGCATGTCTTTAAAGGTAGAGACAACCAAAATAAAGTAGCAACATGTCAAGAGTGATTTTGTAATCAATTTTGCATGAGGGTAATGATAATTGGTTGGACATACCTTTGCACTATCATCCTTCGTTCTTTTTGTTCTAGACCTGGAATGGTTAGTGACAAAAATACCGAAGGTATATTCTCATAATTATATCTCTATGCTCCTTATGCAAGGGGTATCACAACAAAAGATGAACACTTAAGTTATTTCGCCCTAAAGAGTGCTTGTTTTTAGGACAAAAGCTCGTCCTTGGGAAACCTTCAAATATGATTCAAGATGATGAAAAGATTTTCCCTTATATCACCTATCTCAAAACTCAAGCCAATGAGGTCAACAAACCCCTTTTCTAAATCTTTATCAACAAATAACACAAGAGGGTTGAAGATGTATGTGGCCGGATTAGAGGTGGCAATTAATTCGGGAGTTTGCTCACATGAGCAAAGATTGGATGAAATATTCGTGGGGTAACTCATATGCTCATGGGTGTTTTTCCAGCTATTGATAATGCTCTTTATGGTCTTCCTTAGATCCTTCACGATGTCTATGCTTGGGATTTCTAGGATCGTAGGGAGACTCAAGAAGAAAAGCATAAGAGGATTCATTGGGGTCAAGGATGAGGTAAAGATGGGTTTGGATAAGTTATCTAGCCTGAAACAGAAGAGGAGAAGATATGAATGGATTCTAGATAGCTTTGCTCTCCTTCTATGGCATCATTAGATATGCCATCCTTGGGCTTTTCCCAATGTCCTTTGTAAGAATAGGGGTGCTTTCTAAGAGACTCTTCTTTAAGAGGATTTGGTTTATAGGTACTCAAAGGTCTCTTGTGAAGCTAGAAGTTTATCTCCATCCCAAGGTCATCACCATGAGAGATTTTTAAGGGTAGAATTACTTCTTCCCTTGGAGGATTTTGGAGCATTGAGGTAAGTTATCTGGCCTCTGAGATTAACTAGGGGACGACATCTATGATAGAACATATGGTCTTCCAAGCTCCTCACTTCTTCTTTGGAGTTCGATTTTACTATCGGTAAGCCCTTTTTTTGAAAGAGAAGAGAAAAGGGCGGTGTCAATGGATGGTTCTCGAACTTGTGTAGAAGAAAGATAGAATTCTCTCCTATAATGGGTTGTCTCATGATCATTTCGACCAACCGTAGGCGCAGCTCATAGCCAAGTGATAAGATAGATTCTAAAGATTCTAGTGGCTGAAGCTTACGCTTGTGGGTTGTAACACCCGGTTTTAAGAACAAAACCAAGTGTACACCATATGTGAGCCCCGAAGTCACATCTCACATATAGCTACAAATAACCGGTAGTATCAATTCACAATGCTTAAAATATAACAAACATAATATAAAAGACATAACCTCAGCTAGCGTAGAAAATGGAAAGACACTCGATCTTCTAGTGTGGACTCCACAGGGACCGACTGACTGGTTGATCACAAGCCTAAACTTCACCTGAGGTGTGGGGGAATAGCAAGAATGAGTCCATGTCGAACTCCGCAAATATAGCTAGGAATTATCTACCCAAAAACCCATGATCATTATAACATAAATAATGAATAGCATGAAACGATAAATCATGAAGAATTTAATAAGCATGTATAGCAGCAATTATATCATAAACAACATCATCAACAGAAAGTAAATCCTTCCCTCGGTTTTCCAGCCGTTCATAACCGCAACACCTACCGACATGTCGGTTAGTTAACTCTCGCTGCTTGAGGTGTACACTTTCACTACGGGTCATGGTTTCCATCGAGTAGGTTCGACTCCCTAACCAAGTGAAGACCATATAAGGTCGTTCAAAAACCCTCCTAAAAATATTGAATGGCCAACAGAGCTTCACACCCGTTTCTCGCTATTTTGGCAAACCACCAACAAAATTAGGTAGACCCCTTGAACAACCAAAAAGTCGGAGCCATGCGACCCCCATAGTCATATCTCAGTATATCCCGATTTTGCCAAAGGATAAGTCCTTATGGAGAGCTAAGAGCATCATAAACAAAACATAGCTCTTTTCGCCCTATGAAACATGTTATCAACAATTCATATTTAATGTTCAAGTCGTAAACATTAAGCAAGTCATAAGATCATGGTTTAAAGATAGCATATCCCAAAACTATACTTGCCTTAAATATGGATCCTTTCTTCAAGTCCAATGCTTTTCCAAAAACACCTTCTCCATCAACTTCTTATAGATCATCAATTAAGTCACCAACGTAGCGCCACCGACCGGACATCAAAGACAAAGCACCAACATATATCCGAGCAATCATACACGAAGCAAACAATAGATCTAAATTAGACCAGTACACCAATAGCAGAAAACAGTTTCAAAAGTACATAGAACTATTCTACACGTCTCTACGATCACGCAGACGTAAAGATCAACGGGAAATCGAAGCTAAAACGGCGTAGATATGAATTTTACAAGTTTAACATTAATAAACCTAATATAATCTCGAAATTTAAAAGTTGCAAAACCTGACTAACAGTGATATTAACATGTATACTACGAAATTACGAATCTAACTAAACTTGAAATCGACTCAAATCGGATTTAAAACGGAGAAGTTATGGGCATTTGAAATCTGATGGCAGTTCTGTAAATAAACTGATTTCGAAATAAAATAAATAAAAATCAGATTTAAACCATGTTCGAGGATGAGGACAAAATTATGAGGAAGTGGGAGGACTCTTTAGGTAAATGGCATGACCCAAAGGTTATGAATGAATATGGAGCTTTAGATCACAGATGGAGGGCTGTGATTAGCTTGGATGCACATATGTATTTCCTTTGTATTTCTAGATTTATTTTGCTAAAGGAAAGCGGCAAGAAAAACATGTGATGTCATCCTATGATGTCATCAAGCAAGCTTACAACGAATCGGATCAACTGAATTTGGAACAAGGTGTATGATCGATGTCAAGAAGCTAAGGTGGACGTCAACAAGCTAATCGGATCAGCTTAGAGCAGAGCACGCAGAGCATGCATGCGCGGTGCTGCCATGCAGTGGCGGACGCAGAATTGAAAATTGGGTGTACAAACTACACATATGCACATATAGAACCAAACTATTGTGCCATATGTAAAGCTAAATATTCATCAATTCAAAGCAAACAATGCTAGAACATAGTACATTAGTACAAATGATTAATAGATACAATATTTGTGAAGTACCAACTAATAAAGGAATATTACAAATTTACTCGACGAGGCCGCTTTTTTGGAATTGAGAGATGATGTCTTCATCAGCAACAGATAGAAAAAAATTGCTTCTCAATGAATGTAACAAGACAATCATTCAAGTACTGATCCCCCATGCTATTTCTTAGCTTGTTCTTTATGAAGTTCATCACTGAAAATGCTCCAGCGCAGGTGAGACCGTGAGGGAGGGTGAGGGACGGGATTTTTGTTCGATTGCTCCAGCGCCGGCGCAGCTCTTTTGCCTATCCCTCTGTTACGTTAGTGGTGAATTTTCTTCTTGGGCTAGCAGCAGGCCGGCCCAGCTTAGATGGTGGACGGGAGGCCTTTAACTCTTATTTGGAATTTTGGATAAAAAAAAACAGAATTTGGTAGCTTAGTAATGAAGGAGTAGTAGATTAAGAGCTGTAAATTTTTTTTTCAAAATTATTGGGTGTACATATGTACACCCATGTCCATATACTGTGTCCGCCAGTGCTGCCATGGCTAGCGATATGGAACTTTGCTGGAGTTTCAAACGTATAGGTCTTGGCTCTTGGTTTCGCGATGTAAATACATGCAGCCGGATAGAGATGATCGATGAACTCACCTAGCTTGAAATCGATGGCGGAGTAGAAACAATGGCAACACACAGATCAAAAATACAGACGACTTCAATCTGCCATGTAGAGCGACAGGCCATGAGCAAAAAATCAAATTGAAGGAACAGCAACAACATGTTCAGGAGAAGGTGAAGATGCACTACATCGTCTTACAGCAAGGACGAGGTGCCTCCCGTGACGTGCTCCGGCGGTGGCACGAGAGCTCCGGGTCTTGTTCTCGGCGAGATTAGATATCAGGCAGGGCTTAGGCAGCGTGGATGTGTTGGGTAAGATAGGGCTTGATGCTGCAGGATTTTGTGAAGGGAACATAAATATATATACATACGTAGATGTATACAAGATGATTCAGACAACGAGGTGGTTTTTTCTAGTAGCTAGCGGCCGCACATTACGAGGGCATGAAACAGGCCGTCGGCCAAATGAAAAATTGTCACATGGGCCAAGGAAAAGAAAATGGCCACGGGCCAAAAAGAGAGATAACGTAAAACATTTTCTTTTATTTAAACAAAATTTCCAAATACTTTTAAAACTTTTTTTGAGATTTAACCAAAACCACACATCACAATAAATCATATGAGGCAGCATGAATGCACACACAATGTTGCTAACTCCTATGATGAATTTTATTTTGTCAAAAATATTTATTTTCCTATATTTCATGAACACGTAAATACATAAATAAATCATTTTATTCTATTTTCAAAAAGAGGCAAAATTTGGGGTGTTACATGGGTGCAGCATAAAGATAGGTGTGGAATTCGTGGATCCCACAAAATATAAATAGAAAAGTAAATACAAAAAGAAAGACTACGCTACATTATCTTACAAGATTTAGCTATACCCAATGTTTTCTCAGCAAAATTATTCTCCCCGACAACGGCGCCGAAAATGCTTGTTGGTATTTGTTAAGCCCACGAAATATTTATAACTTGTATAATCCGCAAGCGCACGGATACGGGCGAGCACTTCACCCGAGTCTCGCCCTAAAGAAAATAGGGGGCGCCGCTGTTTCACGCGGCTACCTTCGCAACGCGCGAGTCTCGCTCTAAAAAAATAGGGGACCCCTGCTTTAACGCGGCTACCTTCTAAAGGCGCAAATAGGGGGCGCCGCTGTTTAACGCGCTACCTTCACAAAAGCGCAAGCCTCGCACTAAAGTACATAGGGGACGCCGCCGCTTAACGCAGCCACCTCCGAAACACATGAGTTCTGCACCGAAAAAGAACAAGCCAGAACCATCCAACGGCCATGCACAAATGCACACTCGCAAGTACATTACATACACATCCCGACACAACAAAGAAAGTTACATAGCCCTTCGGGGCAAACAAGCCCTTCACCCTCCGCACACACATCTTCCGCTACAGAGGTCACGACCCCGTGCAAAATAGCCCTAACTAACACCTTCGCAACACGCTCCACAAACGCTTCCACATCAACCACCTCCACCTCCAACGGCTCTCGTCAATAGGAACGGTGGCCTCCCGGTATTGAAGGCTCCGCCCGAGAACAAGCGGAGATCACCGCCCAACACTCGATGCCGCTAGACCCTCCGCATGTCGCTCCACTCGAAGCCCACCTCCTCCTGTTTTGGAACAACAACTTGACCCGCACGGTCCAACCCCAACAAGCGGCACGGCCGAGGGGAGCGATGGCAACGGCCTCATCATCTTCAATGTCATCCTCCGCTACGAGCCGCCGGAGCCAGCCCCGAAGAGAACTTCGCCCACTTGGCGCCTCAAATCATGAGACCGCCGAAAGCCTCCCGAGGCCCGGGTTGGCTATGTCGTATTTCCGAACCCCGCCCCACCAAACCGCCGAAGGGCAGCGCCCCAGGAATCGCCGCATGGCATGAACCCAAGTCTCCCCGAGATAAACACATCCCCGGGCGGTTCATCATCGGCGAACCACGTTGAGTACCCTCCGCGCAGGCCCCCCGGTACCGCCGCCAACAACATAGTCAACCTTAGAGCACCGTCCACCCCCGCCTCCAACAATAACCAACCGCAAAAGAAGAAACGTGAGCTAGAATAGACAACCGTTAAGAGCAAGAAATAGCGAAGGTACCGAAACCACCAATTCATCATTCAACTTTAAAGGGGCCGAAGGCCATAAGTTTGATAGCACGGGCAAGATAAAAAGAGGGCGAAACCCCAAAAAGCCTAAGGAGCCCTAAACCACCTCTCGCTGGCTCGAGAGGGTGCGGCCGCGCCGCCAGCCGAAGGGAGACGCCGAAGGCACGGTGGGGGGCGGGCACGGGTCTCCGAGGGCATAGCGTGCGACGACGGCCGGCCGGCGGAGTCGGAGAAGCAACGGCCGGAGGCCAATGCCGCGGAGGTCGGGGCAGCCACCCCTTTCGGCCATGCGGTGGAGGCACGGGCACCGCCAGAGCGACCCCTCTGGCACCTCAACCCGTCCGCGCCCCCCCGACCTCTTCCGAGCAGCCCGGAGCCCCCCTCCGCCCCGGGGCAGCCAAGAAGAAATACCTAAACACCGCCAAACCAAAGACGTAAAGACAAATGCAAGTAACAACAAACAACAAGGAAAAAGCGTGACAAGTAGGCAACTGTTGGTATTTGTTAAGCCCACGTAAATATTTATAACTTGTATAATCCGCAAAGCGCACTCGGATACCTGCATGAGCACTTCACCCGGGAGGAGGGTTTTACATATCGTATCCACAAGGAGAATGGTGTGAGGGTAACGGAGCTAATAACTAAACCCCGAGGTATGACAAGAAGGACTCCGGAGAGGATTAAGAGTTAAAGAAGATTTCTATGGTTGTCTAGTTCCTATCCTTGTAAGCCATGTTGATATTGTCTTATGGAGAAATGATTCAATGGGATAGACATTTGCAAAGAATGTCAACCCCAAGCCAAGGATCCCGCCAAAGCCTATCCAAAAGGAGGTGGAATACAAAGAGTTAATGCAGCTATAAGTCACCTACGTTAGTTACCACACTCTGGAAGGTAGGATGCATCCACAAGTAACCTTGGTCTAAGCACCACGCCTAAACCTACAGCTACTCCTCCAATCTATAGGGGTCCTACAGTTAAAAGTACTCAAACAAGAGTTGCGAACCTAAGAACAATAAGAACAATTTACTTACTCAAATAAGAGGTCGATCCGCCATGAAGTCTTAGAACCAAGCTCCAATGGAACTTGATCCCTGAGGTACAAGATGTAGAGGAGTCACCGACATGCCCTGCTTCCTCCAGCAGCCTCATGCTTTCACCCTCGCTCTAGATCTCTAAAATAGAACTAGCTCGGCTACTCTCGCAGGGAGCCATTGATCTAGATCTCTCAACTTGACTCTTGCTCCTCAACTCAACTCTAGGGCTTCTAGTTCTACATGGTGTTCTAGTTCTAGTTCTAGAGCTAGAGAGGAGAGGTGAGGGTCTCAGCCCGTTGAATGGTGAGTTGAATGAATTCGAATGAATTAGGGTTTCACCCTGGGGGCAGGGGGTCTCCTTATATAGCCCTAGGCGATGCACGACAGCCCTTGGATCAAACCGACCTTGAAAGATGGCCTAGATTGCTCCTCAATGGCGGTGACAACCGACCTACGAAGCAGGCCCCGAGTGGG
This sequence comes from Hyparrhenia diplandra, assembly GCA_015847255.1. Lineage (NCBI taxonomy): Eukaryota > Viridiplantae > Streptophyta > Magnoliopsida > Poales > Poaceae > Hyparrhenia > Hyparrhenia diplandra. The sequence continues at coordinate 41,760 of JADLZK010011442.1, read as the reverse complement.
CCCCACGGCAGGACGGCCGCGGGTCCACCTTGGGATTTGAGCCCAAACCACCACGGTTGCGTAGATCTTTTCGATAGCTTTCCAAAGAGGGGTAGTTTGCTGGAAACGGAGTCCGGATGAGAAAGTTATGGCTGTTTTAGTGAACTCTGCTCTGCAGGTGATATCTTTTGATTCTGGACTCTGAATATAGCAAACAATATATCCGTTTCGATCGTCTCGATGAGCTCTTTACAATGGTGTTATCTTGGAATATGTTTAGAACATGTTTATGCTTCGTATGCCTTGCAAACTCTAGGCTTTTCCTGTTTAATCCCTAAAAATATATAAATCACCAAAACTCATGGAATCATGTTAGTCAAGCCCCTATACTTTGTTAATATTCATTTTAAGCCCTTATTTTCATTTTAAAAACCTCTATATTTTATGCTATAAGAGATATCAACAAAGAACTAACCTTCCCCGTCTAAATCAGCCTTCGCAAAGTCCGAGCTAGCTCCCGTCCCTCCCTCGTACCGGAAGCGCTTGATGAAGGCCGTCGTGGAAGCGCTTCACGTCCCACTCCTCGCCAAAGCCCCGACTTCGTCGGGACTAGGGAAGTGAGCGATGCGGGTCCTCGATAGCGGCTCCCGATCTGCGCACTCCGGATGGCGGAGCGCCCCCTCAAAGCGGCCGGCCGGTGCTGGCTCCGAAGTCCGGCGTAGGGCCAACACCTTCGGCAACTCCTCCACCTCCCGCCGCATCCAGCGCCCACAAGCGGGGTCCGGGGTTCGGGCAGGTGAAGACGAAGGGGCGGCCCCGACTCGCGCCAAGAACGCTCGTCGAGGGCGCCTTGAAGGCCTCTGCCTCGGCGTACCACGGCGCTCTAGCTCGTTGAGCTTCTTCGCCGAGGCCGCCACCTCCGCATCCCGCGCCTCGAGGGCCTCCCGTGCCTCCCGCCGACAGCGCTCGTTCTCCCGCCGGAGAACCTCGCCCCCTTGGGTCCGTCACCTCCTTCCGAGGCGCTTCACCTCGGTCGGCCGCCTCCTTATGCTTTCGGGCCTCCCGCCGGCTCTCCTGAGCTCGTCGGAGGACTTCCTCATGGCGTCCTCATGGTCGACGGCGTCCCGTGCCCTCGCGGATGGCCACCCCCGCGCCGCCACCACCGCAGCCTCCGGCCGTCTTCACCTTGATATCCTCATGGATATCGCGAGGGGCGGTTCGCGATGTGCATCTCCGCCTCCCGCAGCGTACCCGGCCGAAGACACGACCAATGAGCCTCCGCCAACCTCGAGTCGGGGCGGCGGGGGTGTCGCAGGTCCGCACCCGTATGCGCGCCCACGGCCGACATCGCCGATGCCAATGGTCTCGCAACGTGGGGTAACGCCGAGGGCCTCCGCTTCCCCGCAGCGCCTTGCCACGCCGGAAGGGGGCCTCCTGTGAGGTCGCCTCGAATCACGCCCGACCACACATGGCACCGCCGATAAGGGCGGGGCACTTGGCGCGTTTCACGAGGGCCATGGCGGACCCACACCGCGCCACACCGCCATCGCCGCCATCATCTTCGCCGGCGCCCTCCGCTTCTTCGTCGGAGGGCCCGCGGCCCTCGACCCCCTCCTCCTCTCAAGCCTCCTTCTCGAGCCATCGCCGGAGGCCCCCCACCGTGTCCGCCTCCCTCGTCCCCACGCGGCAGCCTCTCGCATCCCCTCCGCCTCCGCCGCCCTCATCATCGGAGATGAGAAGCAGCCAAGATCCGCCGTCCGGGACCCGCCGCCGCAAGAACCCGCCTCCGAACGGCGCGTGAGGGGGCAGAGGGCCCCGCTTCGCCGGAGGTTCAAGAGGCCGCGCCGCTCTTTGGGCTTAGACCCCCACTTGCGCTTCCCCGCGTCCATGGCGCCAGGGCCGCCCTCGGCGGCCAGCCTCCGTGCCTCGACCTCGAGCAAGTCGAAGACCCGTTCACCCGGCGGCATCGGGCGAGGCAGCGCGGATCCGCCGGATCTCCGAAGACTCCAACTTTCCGATGAGAAAATCGGAACAGCGCTGGCCTCCGCATCACCACCGCCAAACTCCTCCCATCACCCTTCGCCGCCTCCGCCAGCCCGACCACACCTTAAAATCAAACTAATGTCCTTGACCCTTTAGGGGCGTGCTCCGCGAAGTCCCGCAACCCCGACGGGGCACCCCCGACCACAACACCTGCACCTCGCCGCCGCGAACTCCTCCACAAGTCCCGCGCAGATATGGCGAGACATGGGAGCGGAGGGCATCCAAATCCTTCGGCCGCCTCCGCCGTCTTTACCGGCTTCACCTTCACGATGGAGAGGGACCCCGGGTCGCCATAGAGCCCTCCGCGCCTCCAACGGTAGTAAAACCAAGTGGTCTAGCCATCCGCGCCCCACTTGCCCCGCTGCCGCGGGCGAGCCTCCCACCCCGCCGCGAGGATGAAGGCCGCACACGCCGCACCGGGCGCGGAACACCTCGATCTCAGCTCGTCTTGATCTCGCGCTGGCCGATAGTGCACGGTGGGGCCGATGAAGCCGCCCACCGTTGGCTCGGCGACGGAGCGCGGCACGCCCACACGACGCCATAAGCCGCGGAAACACGACGCCGTGAGCCGGTGGAAGGAGGTTAAACCTCCGCAATACCCCCGCACAAATTCACACACGGGGAAGCGGAGCCCCGCGTGGAAGAACTCCTCGAAGATCATGACCTTTGCCACGCCCGGGCGTGGCACCGTCTCGCCCCCGGGCGCGGAAGCACTTCTGTGAAAGAACTCGTGCTCATTCAAAACTTCTTCAAAGACTTGTAAGTGCTTTTGCTCGAGGGAACTCGAAGCACTCGACGACGCCTTGGGCCTCATGGTCTCCCCTGATCCGAGCCATCGAAGGACTCTCCGAAGCCGACAAGAAAAAGGCAACCTCCTCCGCTAAAGAAAGAAGGCGGACCTACGGACCAAAAATAGAGCAAGAGCGTGGAGACAGGAGGCGGCGAGAGCGTGAAAGCGAGAGGAGAGCACAAACCCTAACCCCTCACCAACCGTACATATTTATAGGCCGGGACGCGGGGAGGGGGGGCGAGCGCGGGGAAGCCGCTGGCGACCCCGAAGATGACGGCGGATCCCAAAAACATGCCCAACCCTCCGATCCGCTACACGCAGTAAAATGAACGGCATCCGTACCCCCCAAACAAACACAACCCACCCCGATCCGCGGCACCCACAAGTAAACCAACACCGCTCCATCACGGCGAGCAAACCCTAACCCGCTAGGCGGGCAGACCACCAAGTCGAACAAGGAAAATTGCCGAGGCCCACCTCCTCCGCCGAGGCCCACGAGCAGCGGGGACGCCGGCTGGGTAAGGGCCCAAGGGATAACAAGCATGCCATCCCCTTTGGGACCCTCCGAAAGTCTTTGCGCTGCTCTCGCCCCCCCGAAGGGAACCAGACCTTCAAGGGGCTGCCGTTGGGGGGGCGACCGCGCCCGGCCTCCCCAGCCCCGCAGCCCTCACTCACGGGGCAAGGATTAATTCTCCCTTAACAAGTTTTGGACAAAGTCTTGCAGGATCGGCGGCGAAGGGGGGCTCCGCGAACACACGGTCAATGGGCCACACCTCCATCAGGACGGCCTCCCGGCCTGGGCCAAGGCCAAAGCCCGTGAGCTAGATGGTCCTTATGCGACGGGGAGAGGCGCCGAGGAGGAGGCTCCCCGACCCGCACGGGCCCCAAAGAAAGGAAAGGTCAGCTGAGGGGTCCCTCCGCCGGCCGCCCCTCCGCGCAAGCACCGGCCACGGAGCGAGGAAACCTGCGCTCCCCCAAGCCGGGAGGAGTTGGATGTGTATTTCCCGCACTAACCTTGTATGAACAAGCACTAGCCTGCCCTTGTGGGGGCCGCGCAGAAGCGTGTGTTCTCCCACCTACCATGTACCAAATTGTAAATCGGTCCCTCGACCCCCCTTGTATTCCTATAAATACCCGGGTACGGGCTCAAGGAAAGGGATGGATTGTTGGCCGGTTTAAGCGCCATTTACTGCGTCTTTATTGCATCACCCGCCCGTCTCGCCACGCCCACGTTCACCCTCCCCGGAGGCCCTGGGCCCCCTCCGGTGCCCCGACCTCCGGCAACCTCCTGAAGGTCCAAGGCGGGTCGAGGCCGCCCGCGCCTCTATCGGGTTCTTGACTCACTCGTGGGAAGCCCTCGCCCCTCTCCGCCCCCTCGGGAGCGAAGGTCGGGGGCGGTGTGATCCCCACGCTTTTGGTTGCTAGCTCTAGGGCTGGGAGTGACCGACGCCGTCGGCCAGGGCGTCCCTCAAGTTTGGTGAGCAACAACAACGGGGTGTTTGCGGTGACTTCGTCAAATTCATGGTATATTAGTTCAATCTCACTTCTTTAGAGGTACTCGTAGAGTTTGGATGTCTCACGTGATTCATGGAGTAAAGTATAAATGAGTGTTTGTATTGTATTGTGATTTGAGGAAAAAAAATTGTTACACTCGGTCAACGATTCGCCGAGATTAGCGGAGTGGCTGAATATTTAATTATTATATAGCTTTTATTAGTAATTAATTTCGTTAAATTAAAGTGAGCTCGAGAGGACTAATGGGCCTAACCCGTTAGCAATTGTAAACCCCTCATATAAATATGGGGGGCAACTATTGTGAGACAATCAATCAAGAAGAATTTTAGGGTTTTACCCTTCTACTCCCAACCTTCTAGCGCGCCGCCCGCTTCTGCCGCCGCGCCGCCCACCGCCTCGCCAGACCAAACCGCCGCCGGCCGCGCGCCGCCCAGCGCCGCCACCGTGCTCCGCTGCCCACGCCGCCGCCGCGATCCACGCCACGTCCACGCCTTCCGTCTTCCTCTCGCATTGACCAGAAACGGTTTGTGACAAAAATCAAGTCAGAGTCGGGACCATAGGTACAACCGTACTGTGCAAAGGTCGGCCCTATGGGAGTGGCAAGGTGTGCGATGGCCGAGGGCCTGCCCGGGAGGGGCCTAAGCCCACGTGATACAAACCCTCGTGCCTTTATAGTACATTAGGCATTAGCAAACTAATTATAAGACAATCGAGACACGTCGGATGCCTAAGAAAATAATGTTGGCATTTCTAGCTTTCTTTCCCGGGTTCCCTTCGTTTGGCCCCTCGAATAGAGCAGTGAGGGAGCCGTAACGCAAACACTTTGATCGCGACTCGAGAAGTTCACAACGCGCCAACACGGCGCGCGTGTGGGCATGCAAATAATCGGTGACCGCTAGGGCTCGATGCCTCCGACAAATCACATCTTGTTCTCGGTTTTTTGCTCCTTGGATTCTTGCGAATTGTGATGCGCCGATGAGGCCATCGGTTGTTGCGTTCATGCCCGGCTCTAGGTATCTTTTCTCTTTTTGTATTTTTAGTCAAAATTAACTATTTATATAATACTAAGAATATAAGTAAATCAACTCATATATATTATAAATTTTATATATAGGGGATGTTTGGTTCAAGATCACACTTAGCCTCGCCACGGTGGCGTGGCGGGGCGAATGGCTCGCCATGGCCACGTTGTAATTATTGACAAGCGATAGGAGCAAACAGGAGCAAACGCCGTGGGCCACGTCGCAATTATTGACAAGCGATAGGAGCAGACGAATGATGGCGACCACCGGTGTGGCGTGACAGAGTGTGGATGGAATCCAAACAAACATATAGTTTAGATGGCCATCTGAAATCTCATGTTTGGTTTTGGAAATTGATGACACACTTGTGGGACTAATCCTTTGCTCTAAGTGTATGACTTGAGATAGGATTAGGTTGATGACAAGGAGCATGATGATCATGAACATGGACAATGACGGTGGACTTGATGGATCGTCAAGCTCGGTGATCGGCTTGAGAGGAACCCGGGAGATCAAGGCAAAGGTATCTTGATAGGGTTTTTCTTTCGGTGATCAAGGCACGTTAGAGCGTGTGATCACATTATAGGATAGATAGCCGACTATCAAGAGGGGATGCCGCGACAATCCTTTGGTGAAGTGCTTCTAGGTCCAATGGACTTGCATATGCATTTAGGATTGAGAGCACTAACTTCGTTCTTGTCTAACCGATCGCGACATGCTAACACTCGTGCTCTCGGGACACATTCGAAGTGTTGGCAACTCAAGACAAGAAGCGAAACTTGGAAAGTTGGAAAGACGGCGACGCAATTTGCGATGAAGAAGATGTTTTTTTCTGCTACGGCCGGGATATTTGGGCGCGGCGCTGGCGCGCCCGGCGCGGTGCAAACATTCAAATCGGGGCGCGCGACGCGTCCGGCAGCTTTGCGCCGACGCGGCCCAAATCAATCCGCGTCCGCTGCGGCTTGCGCGACGCGGTCTCTCTTGCACATTTCAACGGCCTAACTCATTTGTGAGCTTGTGAGACTCCTCTCCACTCATCCCCTCACTCTAACTTCGAATCTTGAGTGAGATTGAGAGTGATAGAAGTGCATTGCTTGATTAGTCTTGCATCTAGAGGGACTTCATCCTTGGAGAAGCCGCGGGATCTTGTTACTCTTGGGAATTTGCTTGGTTCCCTAGCGGCTTGGAGCAAGAGGCGGTGTTGAGCTCGATTGGAGCTTGTTCGAGGCCACACCGGTGGTGATTGTGAGGGGTCGTTCCTTACCCCGCGGGAGATTTGCGAAAGGAGCACTAGTGGATTGCTCGTGGCTTGTTGGACCCTCCCTTGTGATCGTTTGCTTGAGCTCCCATAGGGGATTTGGCACCGGCCATTAAGCTTAGCATACGTCAAGTGAGTGTGTCGCCACAACGGGGGACTTAGCGCGTCTTGGCAAGCACGTGAACCTCGGTGAAAAATCATCGTGTCCTTTGTCTTGAGTTCGTTGGAGATTTCTCATTGTACACGGTGATTGGCATCATCCTCTACACTCCACGGTGGTATTGTATTCTAGCCTCTTTGCATTACTCTCTCTAGTAGACTTGTGTAGGTTTGCTTAGCTTGTGTAGGTTGTTTAGTCTTGTTTAGCTCCTAGCAAAGTAATCTAGTTAAATTGCTTGTTCACCTAGGAGTAAACTAGCAACTTAGTCTTTGTGTGGATTAGAGACAATAGAATTAACTTGTGGCTTGCATAGCTAATTCGTAGCACCGCTTATTTAGCTTCGCCATCTTATTGTCTAATCTGTTTGTTTAGTGTTGTTGCAAGAATTTTTAATAGGCTATTCACCCCCCTCTAGCCATTAGGACCTTTCAAGTGGTATCGGGCGAAGGCACCGTATTTAGAAGGCTTCACATCCTACGGTGACAAAATGGCAATGAATTTTCATGTCAACAACACCAAGAAGGCGCCACCTTTCGATGGCACCAACTTTGCCTATTGGAAGGTGAAGATGACCACACACCTCAAGTCAATCAATAGAGAAGTGTGGGTTGTGACCGAGAACAAGTTCGAGGTGGCAAAAAACAAATGAGCCAACCGCGTCGAAGAGAAGAAAATCTATGCAAATGATCTTGCCGTGATTTTAGGGTGTCATACCCATTTTTGCAAAGCAAATACAGTACTCATATATGTGCGCCCGGGATGTCCAAACACATATAATCTCAAATTGCATAAATATCAAAGTAAAGTACTTTATTACATCGTATCTCACATTACATTGTTGCACAAGTAGTCTTGCTAAAAAGCAATATTATTACAAAGCGGAAACTAGCCCTAGCTGCCACGGGGGACTCCAACCGTGGACATCGGCCTAGAACTCTTCAAGTAAACTCCTTTCATCAAGCATCCGGTACCCATCCGGGATTTTCATTGAATATAAACAAGTGTAAAAGCGCACCATGCTTAGCAAGTATAATAAAGGGATCTATGAAGGCTCAAAAAGGCTAACACGGTTTGACTGCGGTAAGCAATTTTAGTTGGTCAAGTTTTATTAAACCTGTACACTACTTTTAGTGAATGAACCAAGCCCAAGTTGAATAAATAATTAGTCAAGATTAAGATCATTCTCAAACCATCCATGTAACCCAAGTAACCATAACCAAGAAGGATCCAGGCCGCTCATGTCCGTGAGCACGGCTGTTATAACAGGTTAAAGATATCTGCAGATATTGTACAACTTTACCCAACCAAGCCGTGATTCCCATGTGTCGGGGTTTGTAAGGCCCACACCACCTCAACCAAGGAAGCGTGACAGGGTTTCACTACATAACCCTTCGCTAGTCACCCTAACAAGTTAGTAGCCGCTAGGTTTCCGTGGCAAGTGTGTATAGGTGCAACCCTCGAGAGGCACATGTAGTCGCGGTACTGTACACACCAAGTAGGGGCGCCGCTATACACCACGAGGCACACCCCTTTTGCGCCTTTCGGTAACTACTAACAAGCTAGAGACATACTAGTTACAAGATTAAAGCCAGAGCCACATGACACTCGGGGTTGTACGGATTTCCCCGGGTGGCCGCTTCATGTTGAGTCCTTATGGAGAGAAACCAAGGCACTTAAAAACCCATGTACCTTAGCCCTCTAAACAAGTTGCTAAAAAGCATCTCTTTTAAATCATATTGCATATATCGTTAGTCAAAATTAATCATTGTTTGGTTATGCGCAGCAGCATCTATCCCAAAATGAAAACCCAAACCATAGGTGTCAAGGTTATGTGGTACAAGAATCATCTAGGTAAAGTCCTTAAAGGTATATCAAATTTAGACACATGCATATGTATGAATTATATAAGTTCATAGGAATCAAAGGGGCCTTTACTACACTTGCCTTCCTCAAAAGTTTACTCTTCAAACTGCTGCTGGTCACCTGCTGGTTCTTCAACAAACTCAAACTGACCACCTTCTATAAGAATTCCAAATCACCATTCAAGCATCCATTCCAATAAATACATGCAAGAAAAGTACATCTATTAGAACAGTACACCAAACAGTAAAATCAGAGGTTAAAAAGTTCATACAACTGTTCTACGCATTTCTACGAACACGTGAGCGCAAAGATCACTCTAATCGGACTTAAAATGTGAAAGTTATGCATAAAACAAGATGAGTGGCACTTCTAAATTGATTTTCGAAATAAAACAAATAAATCTGAAATCTAACGTGGACTAGTGACGAGCACGCTGTGTATGATCCTACGTATTTGCATTGTATTATTGGATTTGATTCTGTAAAGGAAAACGGCAAGAAAATCAAAAGCATGTCATCCTGTAGTCATGGTGATGTCAGGAAGCTAAATAGAAAGCTAGCAAGGCTGCAGCTGCTCGTCGAGTTGCGTGTGCGTGCTTCCGTTCAGAAAGAGTGCAGGGATGGTGAGGCCTGAGGCCTGCTCATTCGCGTCGTGCTAGGGTGCCGACTGCCGAGGGGTTGCCGGTACAGGAGAGGATGCTGGTGGCATCATCATGGCCGGCAACGCGAAGCTCACTGGCACCACGATGCCGACGGGGTGAACTCGCCGGCGCTCGCCAAACCGGCGATTTCGACCACCAAAAACTGAGAGCGTGTGAGTCATGAGGATGGCCTCGCGAAACAGTTTAGTGCAGAAAATAAGGCGGGGAACACATGGGAGTGATGGCCCCGCGGCGGCGTCATGGCCGACGTACGTTGGAGCTCGGCGAAACTGCGATTTCGTGCGGGAAAAAAAATGGAATTGCTGGCATGGAGAGGTTTCGATGGTTACATCGGTCTGGAAGAAGATGTTCTCTTCGTTCGGGGACAGTCCAAGGGCGGTCCGGCCTGGGCGACGACGGACTGCAAGGAACGACGGCTGCCGGTGAGCACAGGTTCGACAAAACGTGACAAAAAGTGAGATTGAAAGGATCTCCAGCACCGTTATCACCTAGTGAAACTCCTGGAGTCGATCTCAGGGACAATCGGGCTCCAGCTTGGGTGAATTTGGGAGTGGCAGTATGGGTGTTCGGTAGAGCAGGGAGGAAGGAACGGGACTCTTGGCGGCGGCTTTATAGGCGGACTGAGCAGGGTAACCGGCCCGGCGTAAATCGCCTGCTGTCATTGCTAGGCTTGAAGGCGGCCTGTTGATGGCCATTGCTACGGATTGAAGGGGTGGCGAGTGATGGCGGCGCGGCATCTCCGGGCACGAGGCGAACGATGCCGTTCCCTGGCTTCCAGCGAGAAGAAAGAACGGAGGGAACTGGGCTGGAGCTGCAGCGTTCACGTTCGGGCTCGGCAACAGGCCAAGGCTGCTGGGCCACGCGAGCGTGAATGGAAGGAAGAGAGGCCAGGCTGTTTTCTGGGCTGGGTTGAAAAGAGAGAGAGGGGTGAGAGTTTTCAAAAGAAAACCTTTTTAAATTTCCACAGCTTGAAAACTAAGTCAAATTCAAATGAAATTTGAATCCAACTCCACACAACCTGATCCTACACTCAACCAAAAATTATATTTCCAGCATGAATGCAACAAACATGTTCTTAAACCTTATATTTGATTTTATTTATACAAAAGTTATTATTTTACCTATATTATAATGCATAGAAAATTATATAAAAGCTCAATTTAATTACTAAATTGAAAAAAGCGATTTTAGGGTGTTACAATTCTACCCCCCCTAAGATGAATCTCGCCCTCGAGATTCGGATGATATAGCGATAAGGGCACTTGTTTCTAACCATTGCTTCTTTAAGAGACATGTGACAGCAAACACTTCCTTTGTTTTTTCCAAAACTTTCCTCTTAACAAAGATTACCAAGAATTTCCAAGTTTGTTACTAGGATGACCACAACTCTTCACAAAATGAGGGCTTATGAAGGAAGTGAGGTACCAGAATCAATCAAGATTTGAGTTTGCTAGGAACATACCCATCATCATGCGTGGTGCCTCTTGTGCTGACTCAGCTATCACATGATTGATCTTGCCACGAACGTGGTTGTGTTGCCCTTTGTTGCCATGGTTCTGGGCTCCATTGCGATTCTGTGGACCTTGGGCACCCTGAGCTATCTTCATTGGGCAGCTGAATGAGTAGTGCCCCACCTCACCACAAGTGTAGCACCCTTTGTTTCCAATTGCATTAGAAGAATTAGGGGTACTACTGTTTATGGGAACATTACTGGACTGTTGTTGATATTGTTGCTGTTGTGGGCAGTTCGCACACGACTATTATTCCCGGACTGCTGACCATGGAACTTTCTCTTCTTATCATCCATCTGGCGGCGTTTGTTTTCAATGATAAGAGCTTTGTCGACAAGAAGCTGAAAACTGGCAAAGTTGTGGGTGAGTAACTGATACTGGAGTCCATCATTTAAACCCTCCAAAAACAATTCTTGCCTCTTGTCATCACTATCCACTTCAGTAGGGGCATAGCGAGACAACTGTATAAACTTATCACGGTACTCTGCAATAGACATGCCTCCCTGTTTGAGACCCAAAAATTCCTTCTTCTTCAGCTTCATTAATCCAGCAGGCACATGATGAGAGCGGAAAGCATTACGGAACTCATCCCAAGCAATGGGGTTTGCCTCACGACCAAAACGGAACGCATCCCACCAGTCTTGGGCTGCACCTTGTAACTGTCCGGATGCATACAAAACCTTCTCCCGGTCATCACATTGTGCAATCTCAAGTTGCCTTTCAATTGCACGCAACCAATCCTCAGCTTGGAGAGGATCAGTGGAATGGGTGAAAACAGGTGGATGTCCTTGCAGAAAATCCTTTCTTTTATCTCTAACTTGCTGTGGTGCATTTCCATTCCCATTTTGGTTCTGCATGTTCTGGGCTAGCTGCTGCAGAATCTAAGTTTGCATAACCATCAATTGCTCCATGTTAACTGGTGGTGGTGGCGGTGGCTGGTTGGGCTGATTACTTCCTCTTCTGGTGTTAACCAGCTGTAACATATATGTATCCCATGAGTTCCAAGACAAATGAGATATCTGAGAATGGTTGTATGATACAGTGGAGAATAAATAGCCAAAGGCAAAAGAGATATAGAGCATACAGCAAAAGATAAGCAATCTGAATTTTCTGTCAGTCTGAATCAGAACAGCAGTGTACTATTTCGGCCACAACTTTCTATCCATTAATCCTCTGAATATGAACTTTACCTTTCTGGAAACCTTACAGAGTTATCTACATATTTCATTCAGTACGCATTCTCAAATTCTGACATTTGCTCAGCCAAAAACAGACCACAACAGGACTGATTCAGTTCTGTTGACAGCACAGAAACTCTGAATTGCAACAGCTATAACTCACAAACCGTAGCAGCTTTTTAGGTGATTCCAGAGCCAAAAGAAAGGTACTGAAGTCTACTTTCTTCCATAAAAATTTCATAATTTCTGAACGAACAGAAACTGAGTTGTAAACTGAGAAAGCATGACTGCTCCAGAGAAAACAGATTTGAGACAGCAAGATATAGATAAACCCAACTTCAAGATGTTCCACCGGAGATGTTCCACCGCATGCAAGTGTTGGTGACTTAGAGCCAAAGTGCATGACTTAGCTTCAAGATGGAAGAAGATGAGAGCGTGCCGGAGATGTTCCACCGCATGCAAGTGTTGGTGAACGATCTCAATGCGCTTGGTGAAGACATCAAGGACAAGACCTTCAACATGAAGTTCTTGAGGTGTTTGCCGGAGAGGTTTGGGATGTTCATCACGGTGCTTGTGAGGACAAACTTGAAGGATTTGACCCCAAACCAATTGCTTGATGAGGTCATGACCGATGACTCATATAGAGATGACAAGAAGAAGCAAGAGCTCATCAACAAGACAAACAAGAAGGTCAAGGAAGAAGAGAAGAAAGAGGACAAGAAAAGCTTGGCACTCAAGGCAAGCTCATCATCCAAGGGCAAGAAAAAGAAAGAAGAGTCAAGTGATGATGAAGAAGAAGCTTCTACAAGTGGAAGTGAGATTGATGAGCACATGGCCCTCTTTGTAAGGAAGTTGGGCAAGTATGTGAAGAAGAGCTACATCTCATCAAAGAAGAACAAGAAGAAGCAATCATCAAAGAAGACCAAGGATGGGAAGAATGAGGGCAACATGAAGTGCTTTCGGTGTCATGATGATTGTCACTTGATTGCCGAATGCCCATATGAGAGTGATGATGAGAAGGGCATCAAGAAAGCAAGAAAGAAGAATGATGCCAAAAATAAGAAGGAGAAGAAGCCCAAGAAGAAGAATGAGTCACATGTGGCTATGTGGGATAGTGATGGCTCATCCTTCTCAAGTGATGAAGAAGAGGAGAAGAAGAACAAGAAGAAGGGACAAGCTCACCTTACCATGCATGACAAGATCTCCCTCTTCGACACTCCCTCTTCGTGCTTCATGGCTAAGGCCACTAAGGTACAATCTATCACTAAAGATGATGATGATGATAGTGATAGTGATAGTGATGATGAGGAGCCAACTCACTCTAGGGAGGAGTTGAAAATTATGCTCGATGATTGCATTGACATCTACAAGCAAAGTAGGAAGAAGGTCAAGGGCTTGCATAAGGAAACAAAGAGCCTTAAGCAAGAACTTGATGAGCTTCGGGCCTCTTATGAGAGTCTAAAGGTAGACCATAAGAAGCTTGAAAAATCTTATTCTAAGCTAGAGAAAGCTCACTCCTCTCTACAAGAAGAGCACAAGTTGTGCCAAGTTGTGGAAGATGTTAGTACATGCAATGCTAGCATCATGTGTGATATTCTAGTTGATGAATCATCTCCCACATATGTAGCCTCCACTAGCCCTATCACTAGCACATCCATATCTAGTGAGAAAAAAGATAACCCTATGCTTATCCATGAGAATGCCTGTTTAAAGAAGGAAGTAAAGGAGCTCAATCACTCCTTGGCTAAGGCCTATGGTGGTGAGGACCGTTTGCTTATGTGCTTGGGTAGCCAAAGGGCACCCTTATACAAGGAGGGCTTAGGCTATATCCCCAAAAAGGGCAAGGCCGCCTATGTGACTCACAAGACTCGTTTTGTAAAGAACAATGGTAGCTATTGCAAAGCTTGCAAGCAAGTTGGTCACTTAGAGCCAAAGTGCATGAACAAGAAGGCCAATGTTTCTTCCATCAAGCTTGATCATTCATATATGCTTGTGAAGAAGAAAAATGGTGTTTGTGCTAGGTTCATTGGTACACCATGGATGGGCTCAAAGAAGAAAGCCATTTGGGTACCAAAGGCCTTGGTGACTAACCTTGAAGGACCCAAGCAACATTGGGTACCTAAGAAGAATTGATCTTACTTTGTAGGTCAATTATCGTGCCGGAGGAGAGCATTGGATAATGGATAGTGGGTGCACTCAACACATGACTAGGGATTCTCATATGTTCAAGACTATTAGCATCAAGGGCATTGATGAATATGAGTCAATCACATTTGGCAATGACAAGAAAGGCAATGTGTTGGGGCTAGGCAAGATTGCTATCACTCAAGAGAAAAGTTTGTCAAAGGTGTTGCTAGTTGATCATCTTGATTACAACCTATTGTCGGTCTCTCAACTTTGTGATCATGGGTACAAATGCATATTCACAAGCCAAGAAGTTGAAGTGGTTAGTGGTGATGGTGCAAACATGATCTTCAAGAGATTTAGATATGGTGATCTCTACCTTGTTGATTTCAACTCAAAAGAAGCCAAGTTGACAACATGTTTACTCTCAAAGGCTAGCAAAGGGTGGTTGTGGCATAGGAGACTTGGTCATGTTGGAATGAAACAATTGAACAAGTTGATGAAGCATGACTTGGTTAGAGGCTTGATGATGTGAAGTTTAAAAAGGACAAACCTTGTGGAGCATGTCAAGCCGGCAAGCAACATGGCAATGCACATCCAACCAAGAGCACAATGAGCACTAGCAAGGCATTTGAGTTGCTACAAATAGACTTATTTGGGCCAACATCATACTCTAGCATTGGTGACAACAAGTATGGTTTTGTCATAGTTGATGACTACACTAGATACACATGGGTGTTCTTTTTGCATGACAAGAATGATGTATTTGAGCTTTTCAAGACATTTGTCAAAAGGGTTCAAAATGAGTTTGAGACATCCATCAAGAAGATTAGGAGTGACAATGGAAGTGAATTCAAGAACACAGGAATAGAAGAGTTGTGTGATGAGCTTGAAATTGGACATCAATTCTCACCAACCTACACTCCTCAATCCAATGGTGTAGTTAAGAGGAAGAATAGAACCTTGATTGAAATGGCAAGATCAATGCTTAGTGAGTACAATGTTAGTCATTCCTTTTGGGCGAAAGCAATCAACACGGCTTGCTATTGTAGCAACCGACTCTATTGTCATGGGATGCTTGGCAAGACACCATATGAGTTGCTAAATGGAAGGAAGCCCAACATTGGTTACTTTAGAGTCTTTGAGTGCAAATGCTACATTCTCAAGAAAGGCACAAGATTGGGTAAGTTTGACAAGAAATGTGATGAAGGGTTACTAGTTGGATATTCAACCACAAGCAAAGCATATAGAGTATGGAACTTGGGTAGTGGCAAGCTTGAAGAAGTTCATGATGTTGAATTTGATGAAACCCAAGGCTCTCAAAATGAAGTTGAAAATAATGATGATGTTAGTGGTTCCAACTTGGAGAATGCAATGAGAAATATGGATATTGGTGACATTCGGCCAAGGCAAGTTGAGGATGATGATGACACTCCTTTGCCTACCACTACGGTTGAGATTGAAGACAATGAAGCAAGCACTAGTGGTTCTCAAGATGAGGATCAAGAGCAACAAGCTAGTCCATCCACTCATCCTAGCCATCAAGTGCAAGTGATGCAACCATCCAACATAGCAAGAGATCACCCAATTGATCAAATTGTCGGTGATATCAATAGTGGGGTGGTCAATAGAAGAAGATTAGCATCATTTTGTACACACCATGCCTATGTAGCACAAGAAGAATCGGAGAACATTGAAAATGCACTCAAGAAGGAAGATTGGATCAATGCCATGCATGAAGAGTTGAACAACTTCAAGAGGAATGATGTATGAGAATTGGTGGAAAGACCAAAGGACTATAATGTGATTGGAACCAAGTGGGTCTTCGAGAACAAGCAAGATCAAGATGGAATTGTGGTTAGAAACAAGGCAATGCTAGTAGCTCAAGGGTACACTCAAGTAGAGGGTCTTGACTTTGGAGAGACCTATGCACCGGTTGCTAGACTTGAAGCAATTAGAATCTTGCTTGCTTATGCATGTGCTCATGACATCAAGCTCTATCAAATGGATGTGAAGAGTGCATTCTTGAATGGGTTCATCAATGAGTTGGTGTATGTGGAACAACCCCCGGGCTTTGAAGATGACAAGTATCCCAACCATGTGTACAAGTTGAAGAAGGCTTTGTATGGATTGAAACAAGCACCTAGAGCATGGTATGAGAGGTTGAGAGATTTTCTCCCTCTCTAAAGGGTTCAAGATGGGCAAAGTGGACACCACTCTCTTCACCAAGAAGATTGGCAAAGACTTGTTTGTGTTGCAAATATATGTTGATGACATTATCTTTGGGTCAACCAATCAAGAATTTTGTGAAGAGTTTGCAAAGATGATGGCCAATGAGTTTGAGATGTCATTGCTTGGAGAGCTCACATTCTTTCTTGGTCTCCAAATCAAGCAATTGAAGAATGGCACATTCATTAGTCAAGGCAAGTACATCAAAGACATGATCAAGAAGTTTGATCTTCAAGATGCCAAGTCAATGTCCACACCAATGACAACCAATGGAAGCTTAGACCCCGACCTAGTGGTAACATGGTTGAACAAAAGAAATATCGGTCCATGATTCGAAGCTTTCTCTATGCAACCGCATCAAGACCGGACATAGCATTTAGTGTGGGCATGTGTGCTAGATATCAATCCGATCCAAGAGAAAGTCACCTCAAAGCAACAAAGAGAATTGTAAGGTACTTGAAGGGCACACAAGATGTTGGACTATGGTATCCAAAGGGATCCAAGTTTGATTTGATTGGATATTCAGATTCTGACTATGGAGGGTGCAAGATAAATAGAATGAGCACAAGTGGCACATGTCAATTCCTTGGAAGGTCACTAGTATCATGGTCTTCAAAGAAGCAAAATAGTGTTGCTCTTTCAACCGCCGAAGCCGAATACATTAGTGCGGGGGAAGTTGTTGCACTCAATTGCTTTGGATGAGATCAACCTTGAGGGATTTTGGATTCAAATTTGACAAGGTTCCATTGTATTGTGACAATCCAAGGGAAACTTGCCATCTCCTTTATTTGTTCACCTTGCTCTCTACTAGGATTATCCATAACTCAAAGTGAAATACTCGGTAGAAGTCTAGGGAATCGCTTTCACTTGTCATCCTTCATCTCTTCCTAGTGTTTCCTAGGATATCCCTCCTTGTGATGTGTGCTTCTATGTTCCACTGTCTCTTAAACTTAGGATGCGTCCACGTAATGCATCTTTACTCCACTTGAGCATGTTGATCTAGGTACCGGTCTTGCAATATATGCACCAACCGAGGTTGAAAGAAAGCAAAGACGTCCAATTCTAACTAGGCTTGCGTCCCTACACAAGACGGAGCGATACCAATTTCTAACACCCGGTTTTAAGAGCAAAAACCAGATGATGCTATATGTGAGCCCCGGAAGTCAAATCTCACATATACTTTACAAATTATTGGAAGTATCAATTCACAATGCTTAAAATATAACTTGAACATAATATAAAAGACATAACCTCGGCTAGGCGACGGCGGAAAAGATACTCGATCTTCTAGTGTGGACTCCACGAGGGGACCGACCGACCGGTTGATCACAAGCCTAAACTTCACCTGAGGTGTGGGGAATAGCAAGAATGAGTCCATGTCGAACTCCGCAAATATAGCTAGGCAATATCTACCCCAAAAAACCCATGATCATTATAACATAAATAATGAATAGCATGAAATGATAAATCATGAACAATTTAATAAGCATGTTTAGCCAACAGTTATATCATAAACAACATCAATAGAAAGTAAATCCTTCCCTCGGTTTTCCAGGCCGTTCATAACCGCGAACACGGCTGATATATCAGTTTTTAACTCTGCCTTGAGAGGTGTACACTTTCACTACGGGTCATGGTTTCCACGAGTAGGTTCGCGACTCCCTAACCAAGTGAAGACCATATAAAGTCGTTCAAAGACCCTCCTAAAAATATTAAGTGGCCAACAGAGCTACAACCCCGTTTCTCCCAATTCTGGCAAACCACCAACAAAGTTAGGTAGACCCCCGAACAACTAGAGTCGAGCCATGTGACCCCCATAGCTGTATCGGTAAATCCCGGATTTTGCCAAAGGATACGTCCCCTATGGAGAGCTCAGAGCATCATAAACAAAACATAGCTCTTTCGCCCTATGAACCATGTTATCAACAATTCATATTTAACGTTCAGTGCATAAACATTAAGCAAGCCATAAGATCATGGTTTAAAGATAGCATATCCCAGAACTATACTTGCCTTTAAATAGACATCCTTCTTCAAGTCCAAAGCTTTCCCAAAAACACCTTCTTGATCAACAACTTCTTTCGGAACACCACATAAAACTCACCGTCTACTTGGTTCCAATCAGCAACACACAAACATATGGATCCAACCATGCATGGCAAACAAGACTATAATTAGAACAGTACACCAACAATAGCAAAACAGTTTGAAAAGCCTATAAAACTATTCTACACGTTACTACGATCACACGCAGGCGTAAAGATCACCGAAAAACGGAGCTAAAACGAAGAAGATACGTATTTTTACAAGATTTGCATGAAAAATAATAAATTAAATACTTGATTTCGAAATAAAATAATTAAATTCTGGTTTGGATTCCTGAAAAGACCATGATGAGATACTGAAGGAGCTTAGGTTCTCTTTAGCAAAGTTTTGGACATAGATGAATAAAAGAATAATCAAGGATTAGCTAATTAGCTTGCTTGATAAAGATGTGTAATGGATGTACGTACTGTATATGACATACACCTGCTGGATAGAGTGGAGCACGCACGACATATAGTCGACATGGCAGGATGGCTGGAGCAGTACATGGTTCTGTTGCGGTTATGAACAAAAAAAAAGAAATTAACAAGGAGATGACAAGACATCGATCTATGAGCAAGAGATAGATTAACATAACCAATAGCAGTTTTGTAATTACCAGCATCATCTTTCTTGTGCGGATGGCAAAGAACGTGATGGCCTCCGTTGCCAAGGCTGGTCGAAGGGCGGATAGAGGAACAGGCAGGGGTGCCTTGCCAGCCATAGGCAGCCTGTACAAAGGCATGCTGTCAAGCAAGAGATGATGGATGATGATCGATGCATGAACAACGAGGTATGAGAGGTGCAGATCAAGATTTCATACTAGATTTCTCACTGACGGAGGCAAGACATCCACGGACAACTTGACCGTGAGATTGACGATGACTCTGATTGAAACGCGATCGGCGACAGGCGACATCCTTGGATGATGCAACAGCCTTGTAGGAAGGTACATATTTATAGGAAGAGAAACTCTCCACGTTACATCAACTAGCAATATGGTGCTAATTGATGTTGTAGGCTCCACCTTACTAACGGGCCTAAATAATCATTAAGCCCATTGATAAATAAATCCATAGGCTTAGGGAAAGAATGAGATATTTTATTATTTTCGAAATTAATTAATTTCATTGATAAAATAATTCTATATTTATTTTTCTCAAGGAAACCGGTAAGAAAATCATGTGATGTCATCAAAGGATGTCACGTCATGCAAGCTAACAAGGAGGCCATGGCTAGCGTTGGAGCTTTGCTGGAAAACACGATGAAAGGAAAAGAGAGGCAGCGTTGAGCACTTGCCGGGGCTGGCTCGTTCATGGCCCAAGAGGAAGAGACGAACGGACCAAGTCACTCGGCCAAGGGAAAGAAATGCTTTGTGGGTCAAGAAGAAAAGAAGATGCCCACGATCTGGGCCTGCCATGCTGAAATTGAGAGAGAGTGGAAATAAAGAATAAAAATCCTTTTTTCTATTATTTGGACAGCTTTTTCAAATACCTTTTTAAAAGAATTTCAAAATCCTTTTCAAATCAAACAAAACTCAGACATCACAAAATAAAATATGCAACAGCATGTAATGCACAAACATGTATCTAGCCTTATATTAATTTTTAATTAAATGAAAAATATTATTTTTTTCTACATTTCATGAACACAAAAATACATAAATAAATCATTTTATTCTATTTTCAAAAGAGGCAAAATTTGGGGTGTTACAAATCTACCCCCTTAAGATGAATCTCGTCCCGAGATTCGGAAGATAAAGATCGAAGAGATAGCATTACTCCCGTCTTGAACCTCCCTCAATGCTTCGTGTAGTCCCATCTTAAAAATTCCGGTTTACTTTGCATGCCTATTAACCTTTCTCTGAATAACATGCATGTTTTATTCCAAGACTAGGCACGCAACATAACTCTTGGCTAACTCCAAACCAATTCTCCATTAACTTTTAACTATTAGGCCACTTCTCTAGAGCTAACTTACTCTTCATACCCACTCTGTGTATACTTCTCATAGTGACCATGTTGAGTTCCATTGTATGGCAATTTAAATGTCTCACCAATTCCAACCGAAATGCAATAGCTCTTAGTGTGTTCTACTATTTCACTTTCTAATCCGTAGTATCCAATCTCTACTCCAAGTGACTTGTTGAACTAATTCTAAACAAGTATTTAGAAAACTCTTAGGTGACTCCAAACCATCCGTTAATGACTTCCATCCGTCATGTATCCGGGGTCACTTCAATCCAATAACGATATCACTTGCTCAAAACCAACCTCGTGAAAAACGTCCATTGTGAATCTTTTTATCCCAAAGTAGACTACTCACCCATCTTAGTAGTTCTATTGATTCCCACAATCCCGGTAGACATCACTCATATACAACGACTTGACATCCAGCCACACTTAATACCTTCTCTTGTAGTAATATCCTGAGAGACTTGGGCAAACCTCCCTTCAACCTCCAATAGAGTCATCTCATTCGAAGGAAACAATCTTGCACACTTGGACGGCTTCAACTCAACACCTCACTCAAGAGTTCTCCATGTAATCCACCATTAGAGTTGTCATACCTAAGAAAGGATCTTCCTTCAAACTTACTCACCATGATCCTTGTTGTAAGTATTGGAGTTTCCAAATTCATCATAGAATAACTATAGAGAAGTCTAACATGCAGCACACTCCTTTATCATCATTGCTAACTTGTCTTGAATTGTGAGTTGAATTTCCAAAGTGTTGTGATAGCTTGAGACATAATCCAATCATGTCAAGCACACAAGCTCCTTGTAGACGATCCATCCGTCATCAACCTTGAGTGAAAGATGCATGTGCTCAATGTTGATATCTCAACCATAAGATAGCATATGCTTTCGAGTGAAGAACTAAAATATACCAATCTTCATCTTGCAACTTCTTCATCATGGCTACCCCCCTTAAGTAAAGATTACTAGGGGACCAGCAAAGGTAGCTTAAACATTCTCCTTAGTGAGTCATCCATCTTAATAACTTTCTCATATCCGTGAAAAACTCACATGCATGGGAAGGAACAAGTAATCTGAAATTCCTCACGAGCAGAAAAATAGCAGCACAGTAAAACACCCCTAGCTTGAGTTCTGTTAATCCAATGAAGTCATACTTTATACCGTTGGAAAGCTTATGAAATTCTCTACAACTCTCTTAGGGGACACATCTCCAGATTCAGCACTTAAGTTGGTCTAAAACAGCACACAACAGAATCTGTTCCAGATTTCCGACAGCGCAGATGCGTCGTCTTGTGATTTTTGTAGCTCTCAAACCATGATAGATATCTTGGTGATTCTTGCGCTCAGAGAAAGATATGGAAGTGTACTTATTTCCAGAATTTTTCCATGATTTGTGGTTGTCCGAGAATAGAGATTCAAGCCAAAGATGATAGGTTGCTCTAAAAGACAGGATGAAGAAAACATGAGAAAACCAACCCGACTATTTATTTCACTAAACCTTATACCTTAGGCCTATGAACTAATGAAATTGTGGCTAACACCACAAGATCATTAAACTCAATACAAAGATCCAAAACAAACATATGCATAATATCAAATCAACAAAGCAATAGAGATGCACAAATCAAACAATGACTCAACTTTCGCTACTAACGTTTTATTGCATAGGGGCATAAATTCCTACTTATACATGGTGTGATTATAGTGACATCCCGGGTACACCTTTTGTAGGTGGATGGTCGGAACACCTCCTCTACTCCATAAATCCTTGGTAGTCTAGCATGACTTCTCCACTCATCAATCTCATCAAGAGCTTCCTCATAATGTTGCCTTAATACTCCTAACTCTAGTTGCCTATCTTCCAAAACTTTTGGAGGACTTGCCATCTCCTTTATTTGTTCACCTTGCTCTCTACTAGGATTATCCATAACTCAAAGTGAAATACTCGGTAGAAGTCTAGGGAATCGCTTTCACTTGTCATCCTTCATCTCTTCCTAGTGTTTCCTAGGATATCCCTCCTTGTGATGTGTGCTTCTATGTTCCACTTTCTCTCTTAAACTTAGGATGCGTCCCACGTAATGCATCTTTACTCCACTTGAGCATGTTGATCTAGGTACCGGTCTTGCAATATATGCACCAACCGAGGTTGAAAGAAAGCAAAGACGTCCAATTCTAACTAGGCTTGCGTCCTACAGTCAGCACGGAGCTGATACCAATTTCTAACACCCGGTTTTAAGAGCAAAACCAGATGATGCTATATGTGAGCCCTGGAAGTCAAATCTCACATATACTTTACAAATTATTGGAAGTATCAATTCACAATGCTTAAAATATAACGAACATAATATAAAAGACATAACCTCGGCTAGGCCGACAAATGAAAGATACTCCGATCTTCTAGTGTGGACTCCACGAGGGGACCGACCGACCGGTTGATCACAAGCCTAAACTTCACCTGAGGTGTGGGGGAATAGCAAGAATGAGTCCATGTCGAACTCCGCAAATATAGCTAGGCAATATCTACCCCAAAAAACCCATGATCATTATAACATAAATAATGAATAGCATGAAATGATAAATCATGAACAATTTAATAAGCATGTTTAGCCAACAGTTATATCATAAACAACATCAATAGAAAGTAAATCCTTCCCTCGGTTTTCCAGCCGTTCATAACCGCGAACACGGCCGATATATCGCTTTTTTAACTCTGCTTGAGGTGTACACTTTCACTACGGGTCATGGTTTCCACCCGAGTAGGTTCGCGACTCCCCAACCAAGTGAAGACCATATAAAGTCGTTCAAAGACCCTCCTAAAAATATTAAGTGGCCAACAGAGCTACAACCCCGTTTCTCCCAATTCTGGCAAACCACCAACAAAGTTAGGTAGACCCCCTGAACAACTAGAGTCAGAGCCATGTGACCCCCATAGCCGTACGGTAAATCCCGGATTTTGCCAAAGGATACGTCCTTATGGAGAGCTCAGAGCATCATAAACAAAACATAGCTCTTTAAGCCCTATGAACCATGTTATCAACAATTCATATTTAACGTTCGAGTGCATAAACATTAAGCAAGCCATAAGATCATGGTTTAAAGATAGCATATCCCAGAACTATACTTGCCTTTAAATAGACATCCTTCTTCAAGTCCAAAGCTTTCCCAAAAACACCTTCTTGATCAACAACTTCTTTGAACACCACATAAAACTCACCGTCTACTTGGTTCCAATCAGCAACACACAAACATATGGATCCAACCATGCATGGCAAACAAGACTATAATTAGAACAGTACACCAACAATAGCAAAACAGTTTGAAAAAGCCTATAAAACTATTCTACACGTTACTACGATCACACAGACGTAAAGATCACCGAAAACGGAGCTAAAACGAAGAAGATACGTATTTTACAAGATTTGCATGAAAAAAATAATAAATTAAATACTTGATTTCGAAATAAAATAATTAAATTCTGGTTTGGATTCCTGAAAAGACCATGATGAGATACTGAAGGAGCTTAGGTTCTCTTTAGCAAAGTTTTGGACATAGATGAATAAAAGAATAATCAAGGATTAGCTAATTAGCTTGCTTGATAAAGATGTGTAATGGATGTACGTACTGTATATGACATACACCTGCTGGATAGAGTGGAGCACGCACGACATATAGTCGACATGGCAGGATGGCTGGAGCAGTACATGGTTCTGTTGCGGTTATGAACAAAAAGAAATTAACAAGGAGATGACAAGACATCGATCTATGAGCAAGAGATAGATTAACATAACCAATAGCAGTTTTGTAATTACCAGCATCATCTTTCTTGTGCGGATGGCAAAGAACGTGATGGCCTCCGTTGCCAAGGCTGGTCGAAGGGCGGATAGAGGAACAGGCAGGGGTGCCTTGCCAGCCATAGGCAGCCTGTACAAAGGCATGCTGTCAAGCAAGAGATGATGGATG
The DNA here is from genome assembly GCA_015847255.1 of Hyparrhenia diplandra. Lineage (NCBI taxonomy): Eukaryota > Viridiplantae > Streptophyta > Magnoliopsida > Poales > Poaceae > Hyparrhenia > Hyparrhenia diplandra. The sequence goes on along the minus strand of JADLZK010011442.1, from coordinate 17,404 downwards.
ATGATCGATGCATGAACAACGAGGTATGAGAGGTGCAGATCAAGATTTCATACTAGATTTCTCACTGACGGAGGCAAGACATCCACGGACAACTTGACCGTGAGATTGACGATGACTCTGATTGAAACGCGATCGGCGACAGACGACATCCTTGGATGATGCAACAGCCTTGTAGGAAGGTACATATTTATAGGAAGAGAAACTTTCCACGTTACATCAACTAGCAATATGGTGCTAATTGATGTTGTAGGCTCCACCTTACTAACGGGCCTAAATAATCATTAAGCCCATTGATAAATAAATCCATAGGCTTAGGGAAAGAATGAGATATTTTATTATTTTCGAAATTAATTAATTTCATTGATAAAATAATTCTATATTTATTTTTCTCAAGGAAACCGGTAAGAAAATCATGTGATGTCATCAAAGGATGTCACGTCATGCAAGCTAACAAGGAGGCCATGGCTAGCGTTGGAGCTTTGCTGGAAAACACGATGAAAGGAAAAGAGAGGCAGCGTTGAGCACTTGCCGGGGCTGGCTCGTTCATGGCCCAAGAGGAAGAGACGAACGGACCAAGTCACTCGGCCAAGGGAAAGAAATGCTTTGTGGGTCAAGAAGAAAAGAAGATGCCCACGATCTGGGCCTGCCATGCTGAAATTGAGAGAGAGTGGAAATAAAGAATAAAAATCCTTTTTCTATTATTTGGACAGCTTTTTCAAATACCTTTTAAAAGAATTTCAAAATCCTTTTCAAATCAAACAAAACTCAGACATCACAAAATAAAATATGCAACAGCATGTAATGCACAAACATGTATCTAGCCTTATATTAATTTTTAATTAAATGAAAAATATTATTTTTTTCTACATTTCATGAACACAAAAATACATAAATAAATCATTTTATTCTATTTTCAAAAGAGGCAAAATTTGGGGTGTTACAAATCTACCCCCCTTAAGATGAATCTCGTCCCGAGATTCGGAAGATAAAGATCGAAGAGATAGCATTACTCCCGTCTTCGAACCTCCCTCAATGCTTCGTGTAGTCCCATCTTAAAAATTCCGGTTTACTTTGCATGCCTATTAACCTTTCTCTGAATAACATGCATGTTTTATTCCAAGACTAGGCACGCAACATAACTCTTGGCTAACTCCAAACCAATTCTCCATTAACTTTTAACTATTAGGCCACTTCTCTAGAGCTAACTTACTCTTCATACCCACTCTGTGTATACTTCTCATAGTGACCATGTTGAGTTCCATTGTATGGCAATTTCGTGTCTCACCAATTCCAACCGAAATGCAATAGCTCTTAGTGTGTTCTACTATTTCACTTTCTAATCCGTAGTATCCAATCTCTACTCCAAGTGACTTGTTGAACTAATTCTAAACAAGTATTTAGAAAACTCTTAGGTGACTCCAAACCATCTGTTAATGACTTCCATCTGTCATGTATCTGGGGTCACTTCAATCCAATAACGATATCACTTGCTCAAAACCAACCTCGTGAAAACGTCCATTGTGAATCTTTTATCCCAAAGTAGACTACTCACCCATCTTAGTAGTTCTATTGATTCCCACAATCCTGGTAGACATCACTCATATACAACGACTTGACATCCAGCCACACTTAATACCTTCTCTTGTAGTAATATCCTGAGAGACTTGGGCAAACCTCCCTTCAACCTCCAATAGAGTCATCTCATTCGAAGGAAACAATCTTGCACACTTGGACGGCTTCAACTCAACACCTCACTCAAGAGTTCTCCATGTAATCCACCATTAGAGTTGTCATACCTAAGAAAGGATCTTCCTTCAAACTTACTCACCATGATCCTTGTTGTAAGTATTGGAGTTTCCAAATTCATCATAGAATAACTATAGAGAAGTCTAACATGCAGCACACTCCTTTATCATCATTGCTAACTTGTCTTGAATTGTGAGTTGAATTTCCAAAGTGTTGTGATAGCTTGAGACATAATCCAATCATGTCAAGCACAAAGCTCCTTGTAGACGATCCATCCGTCATCAACCTTGAGTGAAAGATGCATGTGCTCAATGTTGATATCTCAACCATAAGATAGCATATGCTTTCGAGTGAAGAACTAAAATATACCAATCTTCATCTTGCAACTTCTTCATCATGGCTACCCCCCTTAAGTAAAGATTACTAGGGGACCAGCAAAGGTAGCTTAAACATTCTCCTTAGTGAGTCATCCATCTTAATAACTTTCTCATATCCGTGAAAAACTCACATGCATGGGAAGGAACAAGTAATCTGAAATTCCTCACGAGCAGAAAAATAGCAGCACAGTAAAACACCCCTAGCTTGAGTTCTGTTAATCCAATGAAGTCATACTTTATACCGTTGGAAAGCTTATGAAATTCTCTACAACTCTCTTAGGGGACACATCTCCAGATTCAGCACTTAAGTTGGTCTAAAACAGCACACAACGGAATCTGTTCCAGATTTCCGACAGCGCAGATGCGTCGTCTTGTGATTTTTGTAGCTCTCAAACCATGATAGATATCTTGGTGATTCTTGCGCTCAGAGAAAGATATGGAAGTGTACTTATTTCCAGAATTTTTCCATGATTTGTGGTTGTCCGAGAATAGAGATTCAAGCCAAAGATGATAGGTTGCTCTAAAAGACAGGATGAAGAAAACATGAGAAAACCAACCCGACTATTTATTTCACTAAACCTTATACCTTAGGCCTATGAACTAATGAAATTGTGGCTAACACCACAAGATCATTAAACTCAATACAAAGATCCAAAACAAACATATGCATAATATCAAATCAACAAAGCAATAGAGATGCACAAATCAAACAATGACTCAACTTTCGCTACTAACGTTTTATTGCATAGGGGCATAAATTCCTACTTATACATGGTGTGATTATAGTGACATCCCGGGTACACCTTTTGTAGGTGGATGGTCGGAACACCTCCTCTACTCCATAAATCCTTGGTAGTCTAGCATGACTTCTCCACTCATCAATCTCATCAAGAGCTTCCTCATAATGTTGCCTTAATACTCCTAACTCTAGTTGCCTATCTTCCAGCTTCTGTTGGAGGACTTGCCATCTCCTTTATTTGTTCACCTTGCTCTCTACTAGGATTATCCATAACTCAAAGTGAAATACTCGGTAGAAGTCTAGGGAATCGCTTTCACTTGTCATCCTTCATCTCTTCCTAGTGTTTCCTAGGATATCCCTCCTTGTGATGTGTGCTTCTATGTTCCACTGTCTCTTAAACTTAGGATGCGTCCACGTAATGCATCTTTACTCCACTTGAGCATGTTGATCTAGGTACCGGTCTTGCAATATATGCACCAACCGAGGTTGAAAGAAAGCAAAGACGTCCAATTCTAACTAGGCTTATGCCCTACGGTCGGCACGAGCCGATACCAATTTCTAACACCCGGTTTTAAGAGCAAAACTGGATGATGCTATATGTGAGCCCCGAAGTCAAATCTCACATATACTTTACAAATTATTGGAAGTATCAATTCACAATGCTTAAAATATAACGAACATAATATAAAAGACATAACCTCAGCTAGGCGACAAATGAAAAGATACTCTGATCTTCTAGTGTGGACTCCACGAGGGGACCGACCGACCGGTTGATCACAAGCCTAAACTTCACCCGAGGTGTGGGGAATAGCAAGAATGAGTCCATGTCGAACTCCGCAAATATAGCTAGGCAATATCTACCCCAAAAACCCATGATCATTATAACATAAATAATGAATAGCATGAAATGATAAATCATGAACAATTTAATAAGCATGTTTAGCCAACGCTTATATCATAAACAACATCAATAGAAAGTAAATCCTTCCCTCGGTTTTCCAGGCCGTTCATAACCGCGAACACGGGCGATATATCGTTTTTAACTCTGCAGAGGTGTACACTTTCACTACGGGTCATGGTTTCCACCGGAGTAGGTTCGCGACTCCCTAACCAAGTGAAGACCATATAAAGTCGTTCAAAGACCCTCCTAAAAATATTAAGTGGCCAACAGCTACAACCCCGTTTCTCCCAATTACGGCAAACCACCAACAAAGTTAGGTAGACCCCCTGAACAACTAGAGTCGAGCCATGTGACCCCATAGCTGTACGGTAAATCCCGGATTTTGCCAAAGGATACGTCCTTATGGAGAGCTCGAGCATCATAAACAAAACATAGCTCTTTAAGCCCTATGAACCATGTTATCAACAATTCATATTTAACGTTCAGTGCATAAACATTAAGCAAGCCATAAGATCATGGTTTAAAGATAGCATATCCCGTAACTATACTTGCCTTTAAATAGACATCCTTCTTCAAGTCCAAAGCTTTCCCAAAAACACCTTCTTGATCAACAACTTCTTTGAACACCACATAAAACTCACCGTCTACTTGGTTCCAATCAAGCAACACACAAACATATGGATCCAACCATGCATGGCAAACAAGACTATAATTAGAACAGTACACCAACAATAGCAAAACAGTTTGAAAAGCCTATAAAACTATTCTACACGTTACTACGATCACACAGACGTAAAGATCACCGAAAACGGAGCTAAAACGAAGAAGATACGTATTTTACAAGATTTGCATGAAAAAAATAATAAATTAAATACTTGATTTCGAAATAAAATAATTAAATTCTGGTTTGGATTCCTGAAAAGACCATGATGAGATACTGAAGGAGCTTAGGTTCTCTTTAGCAAAGTTTTGGACATAGATGAATAAAAGAATAATCAAGGATTAGCTAATTAGCTTGCTTGATAAAGATGTGTAATGGATGTACGTACTGTATATGACATACACCTGCTGGATAGAGTGGAGCACGCACGACATATAGTCGACATGGCAGGATGGCTGGAGCAGTACATGGTTCTGTTGCGGTTATGAACAAAAAGAAATTAACAAGGAGATGACAAGACATCGATCTATGAGCAAGAGATAGATTAACATAACCAATAGCAGTTTTGTAATTACCAGCATCATCTTTCTTGTGCGGATGGCAAAGAACGTGATGGCCTCCGTTGCCAAGGCTGGTCGAAGGGCGGATAGAGGAACAGGCAGGGGTGCCTTGCCAGCCATAGGCAGCCTGTACAAAGGCATGCTGTCAAGCAAGAGATGATGGATGATGATCGATGCATGAACAACGAGGTATGAGAGGTGCAGATCAAGATTTCATACTAGATTTCTCACTGACGGAGGCAAGACATCCACGGACAACTTGACCGTGAGATTGACGATGACTCTGATTGAAACGCGATCGGCGACAGGCGACATCCTTGGATGATGCAACAGCCTTGTAGGAAGGTACATATTTATAGGAAGAGAAACTCTCCACGTTACATCAACTAGCAATATGGTGCTAATTGATGTTGTAGGCTCCACCTTACTAACGGGCCTAAATAATCATTAAGCCCATTGATAAATAAATCCATAGGCTTAGGGAAAGAATGAGATATTTTATTATTTTCGAAATTAATTAATTTCATTGATAAAATAATTCTATATTTATTTTCTCAAGGAAACCGGTAAGAAAATCATGTGATGTCATCAAAGGATGTCACGTCATGCAAGCTAACAAGGAGGCCATGGCTAGCGTTGGAGCTTTGCTGGAAAACACGATGAAAGGAAAAAGAGAGGCAGCGTTGAGCACTTGCCGGGGCTGGCTCGTTCATGGCCCAAGAGGAAGAGACGAACGGACCAAGTCACTCGGCCAAGGGAAAGAAATGCTTTGTGGGTCAAGAAGAAAAGAAGATGCCCACGATCTGGGCCTGCCATGCTGAAATTGAGAGAGAGTGGAAATAAAGAATAAAAATCCTTTTTCTATTATTTGGACAGCTTTTTCAAATACCTTTTAAAAGAATTTCAAAATCCTTTTCAAATCAAACAAAACTCAGACATCACAAAATAAAATATGCAACAGCATGTAATGCACAAACATGTATCTAGCCTTATATTAATTTTTAATTAAATGAAAAATATTATTTTTTTCTACATTTCATGAACACAAAAATACATAAATAAATCATTTTATTCTATTTTCAAAAGAGGCAAAATTTGGGGTGTTACAATATAAGGCACCACTTCATAAGAGATCATCAACAAAAGGGTGACATTTGTATCATGGGCATTGGCACCAAGATCAACTAGCCGACATATTCACCAAGCCACTTGATGAGAAGAGGTTTTGCATGCTAAAGGGAGAATTGAACATTATTGACTTCTCCAACTTGAGTTGATGCACCCCACTTATATGACATGCCTCTCCATCGACAAACCCAAGGTAAAAGTTGTTTGTCATGGCATTCATATGTTGCTAAGGACTTGTTAGTGCATCTAGACATAATGCATACTTAATAGGCTCATTCATGGAAAATAAAATGATTTCAATGTATGTGTGGCACCACTATTGCTTTGAATGGTTCTATGATCTGGTTCTATGATCTAGTGGTGGCATATGACATGTTTATGTGCTTGCAACCCTAGTGTCAACTCTAGAAAATGAGCTATCGATGTGTATTCTAACATGGTGCAAGATAACCCTTATGTATATGAGATGTGAAAAAGCTTATCCTTGGTTCAAACTTGAATACATGGAAAGGCAAGTGATCTAGATAAGATCACATGTGATACTTTGATTGACTTGATTTCTCTCATTTACACCTTTTTGGTGATTATTGACAAAGGGGGAGAAATAAGTCACAAAGATGTTGGAAAGGATCACACAAATAGGGGAGCAAGCTCATAGACTATTTGTGCATGATCATATTGTGATGTTACATTGGCCATTTAAATTCAATATTCATGATTGCTTGGTGTATGCTAGTTTTTGAAAATTGATTGGTGATTGACCAACTAGCATGCATAGGATGTATCTAGACAAAGCTCACATTTTAGCCTATAATGTTGATCTCATGGGGTATGTTGAGTTTTGATGATTGTCTAGTTACATTGATGCTAAGGACTCCGATGGTTTCACGCTTCAAAGGTCCGAATTCTAGAACCTTAGCATCCTTTTGGTATTAGTATCTCTCCCTAAGATTTCTATCCATACATATGTGCCAACTTGATCCAAACACATGAAAGCACATATGTAGGGGGAGCTACTACTACCAAAACCGAACCTTGAAATGTTTGTCCAATCCTTGATTCATGATCAAAATGCTATGGACAAGCAATTCAAGTTCAATTGAATTTTATTTCAAATCTTTGTGTTTTTTGATTGTCATCAATTACCAAAAAGGGGGAGATTGAAATCTCATGTTTGGTTTTGGAAATTGATGACACACTTGTGGGACTAATCCTTTGCTCTAAGTGTATGACTTGAGATAGGATTAGGTTGATGACAAGGAGCATGATGATCATGAACATGGACAATGACGGTGGACTTGATGGATCGTCAAGCTCGGTTATCGGCTTGAGAGGAACCCGGGAGATCAAGGCAAAGGTATCTTGATAGGGTTTTCCTTTCGGTGATCAAGGCACGATAGAGCGTGTGATCACATTATAGGATAGATAGCCGACTATCAAGAGGGGATGCCGCGACAATCCTTTGGTGAAGTGCTTCTAGGTCCAATTGACTTGCATATGCATTTAGGATTGAGAGCACTAACCGTTTCTTGTCTAACCGATCGCGACATGCTAACACTCGTGCTCTCGGGACACATTCGAAGTGTTGGCAACTCAAGACAAGAAGCAAAACTTGGAAAGTTGGAAAGACGACGACGCAGCGATGAAGAGGATGTTTTTGTACTGCTGTTGGTATACCTTATAGTATAAAATATAGAGGTTTTTAAAACGAAAATAAGGGCTTAAAATGAATATCAACATAGTATAGGGGCTTAACTAACATGATTCCACTAGTTTTGGTGATTTATATATTTTTCAGGGATTAAACAGAAAATGCCCAAGAGATTGCAAGCCCTACGACATAAAGACGTATCCGTGACGTAACCCAACGTGGAACATACACTAGAACATTCCAGAAGAGACCAGAGAGCACCAGAAAGAGGATGGGGCCCACCTGGCAGAGCCAGGCGGCGGCGGCCCTAGTGGCAGGCGGCGGCCGCCGCCGTGGGGCCCCCTGTCAGCCTCTGCTTCGTAGGTCGGTTCACAACCGCCATTAAGAAGAGATCTACACCGTTGCTCAAGGTCGGTTTGATCCAAGGGCTGTCGTGCATAGCCTAGGGCTATATAACAAGACCCCCGACCCCCGGGTGAAACCCTAATTCATTCTAATTCATTCCAACTCTAAGTCATCAAGTCAAGATCCCAAGCCCTAGTTCCACCATATTAGAGCATTAGCTATCTAGGCAAGTCTCTAGAAGAAGTCAAGTATTGTCTTGGATTCTGATCGTCAAGAAGTAGCGGGAAGCGAAGCTTCACGTGGCTTCTCTCTTTGTATCTCATTTGTAAGTATTTGTTTAGAATAAAATTGCCATGACTTTATTCTATTTAATGATTATATTCTTAGTTATATGTTTCAATGTTTATTATGATTATATGCCTAGTATAGCTAGATTGTCTTTATATTCAAGCATGGAGTCGTATAGCGCTCACTTAATGACGTCTTGGGTGAGTGGCCAACAATGTGTAAACGTGGTGTTTATACAACGTTTGCCTGTGACATCACCCTATATTCCGGGACGTGTGGTAGATCGTGGATGTGATACTCCCATTGAGTCCTTTGGAGTCCACCCCCCGAATGTAGGGCTAGTTGAACTTTGTTACTATGGTAGGTTGGTTTTATTCCTAATCTTCCTTAGTAATATTCACCATGTGTAGATATATTGCTTTCCTGCCATGATTGCTAGATGTATTGCACTAATCTTAGTATGCATTGACATATAAGTAGGAGTAACCTAGGAATATTCTGTCTATTCTACCTATACCATCTATTTGCCCTTTTATGACACATTATAGTGGCATACGATGATCTTTGACTTGGCACTTATCATTTATCTTTATTATCTTTATGTGACTTACCCCTGTTCAGAGTAGTTAGATTACATATGGTTATTCTACTTTACACCACTGCAAGTGACCTCAATCAATCTACCATAACCTACCCCTTCCTTGTGGTAATATATAAATACGATACCTGGACTTACTCCCGGTGAAGTGCTACATTGGTCATTCTATCTCGTGCGCTGCGGATACCAAATAGATATTATCATTGCAAGAGATTCAAGTGTCATATTAAGAATATCCGTTCACGCATTTCTTTAGCGCTGTGAGCTAGGGTGACAGACTAGTTTAAGTAGGCAATGCTAGAATGTGTGGTATAGCTTTTGTGCCTATCGTGGTGAGATTAACTCCACCATAGATAATGTTCTGAGTCACACACCATAACTAACACCGTCTAACTTTATTAACTCTCCGCTCGACTTTTATTGGAATGTGAGATTAACTCCACATCCAAGCTAACTTATTAGATAGATACCATTTATACATTTTACGGCGCCGTCCTAAGAGTGGGTCTTAATCCATTCTTTTTCGATTGCGTTAAAAAATGTCAACAATTGCGCCGGGCGCCACACGTGGCGCTGGCGCGCCGGCGCAGTGCAAACATTCAAATCGGGCGCGCGACGCGTCCGGCGGCTTGCGCCGACGTGGCCCAAATCAATCGCGCGTCCGACGCCGTGGAGAAATCGTCGTCCGAAAAATTGAATCGCTGCGCTGGCGGGCGCGGGCGCTCGTCGGCGCGCCGCACGCGATCCGAGAGCATGTCGGAGACCCCCTCTGGCGGACGCACGCGCCTGGCGCGCGTCGGCGTGGCGCGCGTCTGGCCGCCGTGCAATCTGGACCGCCCGGCGCGTCCGGCCGCAGTCACCCGGCGCCGCCCGGCGCAGCGAGAGAAGGGGACTTTTGGCCAACGGCTCTATTTCGACTTGGGGTCTATATATAGTGGCTTGGCCGGTCATTTGAGGTCTCTCTTGCACATTTCAACAGCCTAACTCATTTGTGAGCTTGTGAGACTCCTCTCCACTCATCCCCTCACTCTAACTTCAAATCTTGAGTGAGATTGAGAGTGATAGAAGTGCATTGCTTGATTAGTCTTGCATCTAGAGGGACTTCATCCTTGGAGAAGCCGGGGATCTTGTTACTCTTGGGAATTTGCTTGGTTCCCTAGCGGCTTGGAGCAAGAGGCGGTGTTGAGCTCGATTGGAGCTTGTTCGAGGCCACACCGGTGGTGATTGTGAGGGGTCGTTCCTTACCCCGGGAGATTCGCGAAAAGGAGCACTAGTGGATTGCTCGTGGCTTGTTGGACCCTCCCTTGTGATCGTTTGCTTGAGCTCCCATAGGGGATTTGGCACCGCCATTAAACTTAGCATACGTCAAGTGAGTGTGTCGCCACAACGGGGACTTAGCGTGCCGGCAAGCACGTGAACCTCGGTGAAAAAAATCATCGTGTCCTTTGTCTTGAGTTCGTTGGAGATTTCTCATTGTACACGGTGATTGGCATCATCCTCTACACTCCACGGTGGTATTGTATTCTAGCCTCTTTGCATTACTCTCTCTAGTAGACTTGTGTAGGTTTGCTTAGCTTGAGTAGCTTGTGTAGGTTGCTTAGTCTTGTTTAGCTCCTAGCGGTAATCTAGTTAGAATTGCTTGTTCACCTAGGAGTAAACTAGCAACTTAGTCTTTGTGTGGATAAGAGACAATAGAATTGACTTGTGGCTTGCATAGCTAATTCGTAGCACCGTTTATTTAGCTTCGCCATCTTATTGTTTAATCCGTTTGTTTAGTGTTGTTGCAAGAATTTTTAATAGGCTATTCACCCCCCCTAGCCATTAGGACCTTTCACCATCGCGACGAGTTCGCCAGAGAACCCTTAAAATGACCGGCACTGGTATTAGAGTACCTATGCTTTCAAGTATTAGAGAATCTCCACGACCACGAGTACTATAAAACAACTCCCTATTTCTATTTTTAGCAAAAAAAATAAATTGTGCTGCTTGATAAAAAAAAAAAGAAAATATCACTTCCAACTGGTAAGGTTTCCTTATTTCAAAAAAAGAAAAACCCGTAAGCTTTCCTAGTCAAGAGGAATTCTGTATCCGCTCACCGTCCTGTTAGAAATCAGCTCTTATTTCATGGATTCACTAGAACAGCAAGAACACAACAATGACAAGATAGACACGGTGTGTAGTAGAGGAGAGGAGCTCTGTATATTTCTTATTCACTGTCTCTGTCATTACATCAACTGAGGTGACATTCTTTATAGAGGGACAATAAGAATAGATACAAATTTGCTACAGTGACAATCATTGCTACAGTGCTCCTCCTGCTATGCATTAATTGGCCACCATGATGAGTTCAGCTTTTCACTGTCTGTTAACTCATTCATAACACTCCCTCTCGGCCAATTAAGTGCTACGTCAATGCCTCGTTAAAAACTCCTCTCAAAACCCAGTGGGAAAAAGAGTAGGAGAAAAGAGTACATCACATGCACCGGTTTGAATTGCACCTGTTGCCTCGTTAAAAACCTTGCATGAGAAAACCCAGTTGGATAAAACTCATCAAGGGAAAAAGAGTACAACAGTTGATACTTTGGTCGGATCTTCAGGATCGACCTATGACCTTCGGGGTCAAGTTTATGAGCTTATGCTTTCCGGGGAAATTCTCCCCCTGAACCTTGCAACTCTCTAAGTCGTCTCATGCCAATCCCATGAACATGCTTGTGGAAGGTAGAGGCAGACAGAGATTTTGTGAACAAATATGCCAGATTGTCACACGACCTAGCTTGCAAGATATCCACTTCTCCACTCTCTTGGAGCTCATGGGGATAGAAGAATTTAGGAGCAATATGCTTCGTGAGATTGCTCTTGACATAGCCCACATGCATCTGTGCAACACAAGCCGCATTATCTTCATAGATAATGGTAGGGGTGTTGATAGTCTCCATACCACATGACTTCTAGATGTGATCAATCATTCGCCGTAGCCAAACACATTCACGTGCGGCTTCATATAATGCGATTATTTCTGAGTGGTTGGTAGATGTTGCAACCAAAGTCTGCTTTACAGACCGCCAGGAAATGGCTGCACCACCACAGAGAAAAACAAAACCAGTTTGTGACTTGGCATTATGAGGGTCGGACATATAGCCAAATGTCAACATAACCCACCATAGTGAAATCCCTCCTTTCGGGTACCATAATCCAAGGTCCCGGGTACCTTGTAAATACCGAGGATAGTTTTTATGCCAACCCAATGTTTTCTCGGGTGGGAGCGGCGCCGTACCTTTGCCAACGTGGTTTACTGCAAATGCAATATCGCCTTGTGCAATTTGCAAGGTACATTAGTGCTCCTATGGCACTGAGATATGGAACTTCAGGTCCCAATATTTCCTCATCCTCATCCTTGGGTCGGAATGGGTCTTTATCTATTTCTAATGATCGCACGACCATAGGGGTTTTCAGGGGATGGCTTCTGGCCATATTAAACCTTTCAAGTACCCTCTTAGTGTAGGTGGTCTGGTGTACAAACACTCCTTCAGGGAGGTGTTCGAGCTGCAGGCCCAAACAGAACTTGGTTTTACCCAAGTTTTTCATCTCAAACTCCGTCTTGAGGTAAGTCGATGCTTCCTCAATATCCTTTGTGGTTCCAATGATGTTCAAATCATCAACATAGACTGAGATGATGCAGAATCCATCTTTGGATTTCTTTATGAACACACAAGGACAATCATCATTGTTTGTGTAACCCTTCTTCAGGAGGTAGTTACTCAAACGGTTGAACCACATCCTTCCGGATTGTTTCAAGCCATATAATGATCGCTGCAGGCGAACACTAAACATGTTGCGTTTTTGATTCGGTCCAGGGACCTTGAGTCCTTCAGGAATTCTCATATAAATTTCCAAATCAAGTGACCCATACAAGTATGCGGTCACGACATCCATTAACTGCATTTTTAAATTCATATTAGCTGCCATAGAAATGAGATATCGGAACGTTATGCCACTCATAACAGGAGAGTATGTTTCATCAAAATCGATGCCGGGTCTCTGCGTGAACCCTTGTGCCACCAGCCTCGCTTTATATCTTACCACCTGGCCATGTTCATTCCTCTTTCGAGTGAAGACCCATTTACATCCTACAGGGATGACTTTTGGAGGTGTTAGGACTACAGGTCCAAAAACCTTCCTATGGCAAAGCGAGCGCAGTTCTGCCTCAATTGCTGATTTCCATTGTTCCCAGTCAGAGCGCTTCTGGCACTCCATCAAGGACTTGGGTTCTGGATCCGGATCCAATGAGTCAGCAATTTTGGAGGCGAAATATATGTCGACAACTGTGGTCTTTCTATTGTATGATTCTCCTGATTCCACATAGTTCGTGGCGATCTCCTCAAGATCGTCTTCCCACTCATCATGATTTCCCACAATGATTGAGTTGGGGTGTTCCAACCTTCCAATGCGATGTTGTGCGCACGGTGCATTGGGATTTTCATCTTCAGGATGATGTCCTTCAGGGACTTCTCCAACTTCGGGTTGGTTTGCCACTTCAGGGGCATTCTCTACTTCAGGTAGAGCTTCTTCAATTGATTCCTTAGGTGGTGCAGGTGCCTTAGGACCTTGTCTATGCGGACGTCTCCGCGGAACCTTGTCCTTTGCACCCGGAGGTCTCCCCCTTTTCCTAGGATTGGTGGAGACATCAGAGTTAGTGCCCTTCTGGGGTACTTGGAATCTCTCCGGCACATTTACCGTAGGTATATGCGACCTTGTCACCCTTTTATGATCAGTGAAGGCATCGGGCAGCTCATTCGCAAGATTTTACAAATATATAATTCTCCGAACTTCTAGTTCGGTTTCAGTGGTGCGTGGATCGATGGATTGCATTCCAGTTGCATTCCATTCAATTTCCCGGCATTCCATTGGATGTCTATCTCCCCCTAATGCCGGGAAATGGTCTTCATCGAAGACACAATCAGCGTACCGAGCCGTATGAAGATCCCCAGTCATAGGCTCTAAATATTTGATTATGGACGAGTCACATAACCAACATATATCCCCAACTTCCGTGGGTTCCCATTGATGTACGCCGAGGTGGTGGTATTGGCACGTATACAAAGATCACAAATATACGCAGATGGGAAATACTTGGTTCTTTCCCACGCACCATTTGTGAGGTGGATGTCTCATGATATGCAGTTGGCCCGAGTTGAATTAATTTAGCAAATAAGTAATACTGCATGGCCCCAACAACTAGTTGGCAGCTTACAATTCTGCAATAATGGCCTTGCAATCCATTTAATCCTTTTAATCAAGGATTCAGCTAGACCATTTTGTGTGTGGACATGTGGTACTGAATGCTTAACTTTAATACCTATTGCAAGACAATAATCATCGAAAGCTTTAGACCTAAATTCACCCGGATTGTCCATCCGAATGGATTGGATGCGGTTATCGTGGAAACTTGCTCTCAATCTGATTATTTGTGCCACAAGTTTGGAGAAAGCATGGTTTCTAGTGGACAACAGTCCACATGGCTCCACCTAGTGGATGCATCAATTAGTACCATGAAATACCTAAACGGGCCTGACAGGGGCTGAATAGGTCCACAAATATCACCTTGAATCCTTTGCAGGAATGCGGGTGATTCATCCCTAATCTTCAGGGGGGATGGTCTAGTGATTAGCTTTCCCTTTGCACACGCGGTGCATATAAAATCTTCAGGATTAGGGAAGCTTTTAACACAATGGCCAACAGAATTGTTGATGATTCTTCTCATCATAGTCAACCCAGGGTGACCCAAACGGTCATGCCACATTCGAAATGACTCTGAGTCTTTGAATATGGCTTGCATTGTAACATATTCTTCACTGGTTTTATGTACGTGTAGTACAAACCCGATGGCGATGAAGGGAGCCTTTCCACCACTTGTTTTCGATTACCGTCGAATTTAGTGATGAGGAGGTACTTGGTACCTTTCTCAATCTCAGTTTCAACATGGAAACCATTCGCACGGATATCCTTGAAACTCAAAAGCGTTCGCTTTGAGTCAGGGTACAACAATGCATCTTTCACAAATATTTGTGTACCCATAGGGAGGACCAACGTAGCACTTTCGGTGCCTACAATGTGAGCATTGCTTCCGGCAATGGTCATGATATTTCCATTTTTCTTAGTCAAGGTTTGGAAATATCTAGTCTCCCTTAATATGGTGTTAGTGGTGCCGCTGTCTACAAGACATATCTCCTTTTCAGCCATGGGTCCCCACGAATGCTGTTAAATACCATAATAAGTAGGAATTTAACATAAAGCATAAAACATTCATTATAAAAGATAACATTACACAAATCCTAGGAAATATCACTTGAGTTTGGACCATTTACTACATTACAAATGCTCTCCTGGAGCATGCATGGCCAAGCTAGACGAAAATTAAAACTAGTACATGTGGGCATTGCATTGGGTGACTTGACCTCCTTGGGGTTTACTGAGTGTCCCCAAATATGTCACTATCAAGGAGGGAATTTTCACCATTTCCATTAGCGTCGATAATCAGGTTATCGCGCACGTGAGCTTCGGGCTCACTGGTGAAGTGAGATTCAGGGCCTTTGCCTTTGCCCTTGCTTTGCTGGTAAAGGTCAACCAGGTGTTTGGGGGTGCGGTATTTGCGAGACCAATGTCCCTTTGTGTTGACGTTTCTTAATGTCGCAGAAGAATCCGCAAGCGTACAGAATTGTCGTTGTAGCTTTCACCCGGAAATATTCAGGGTATCGTATTTTCCACAGGAAACGGATGTACTCTCTCCTAACTAGTTCGCCCAAGGACACACATGGCCAAAGATGGGGAGGATTAGCGAGAAGGGTCCCTACACCTTTAGGGTCTATGGTTAGCCAGTCTCCAGAGCTACTTGTTCACTTCGGGCACCGGCCCGCGCCCAACTAGGCAGAGTCCGGCAATTAGCTCTACGACACAGCCGAACGTGGGGGGATTTCAAGGGACGGACAAGGCTTGTCACGACCAAGCCGCCTACCCCCTCAACCGTGGGATGCACCGCAAAAGATAGAAAACCGCTAGCCCAAACACCACGTCTACGCTAGTGATTATCACTCTAGTGTTTGCCAGGTTCCCCGATCAAAGGGTTCCACCACTAGAGTCCTGACCCGAAGGTACAGCTATCGATCCCGCAAACAAGTAGATAAATCGTGGATAAACAAAAGACAATAAAGATTATCAGAACCGTGGAAGCTTACTTAGCCAAGATCCCGTTAAGGAGCCAAGTCTGAATCCACCGAGGTACAAGGTTGGGGAGACACCGACAAGTCCGGGCTTCCCCGCTCTCACCCTTCACATCTCTCCTCCGCCCGATCTCTACTACTAATGAAGGCCTAAGCCCATTGGAGTGAAGGAATAGAGTAGAGGGGAGAGCTCTCTTAGAGGAGAGGGAGAGACTCTTCCTTGGAATGGTGTGTCTTGAATGAGGGGGAGAGAGCCTCCTTTTATAGGTAGAGGAGAGGGGGCTCTTTGGAAGATGACCATCCCCACATAGAAGGAGCCAAAACCGACCTGGGAACACCTTCCAAAACTGCCAAACCGACCATCTAACGTCGGTAGTGCCCGTTATGGAAGGTAACAAACCGCCTCCCCGAAGCTGGGCCCGAACCGCCTCAGCCGGGGTGCGGCCGCACCAGGTGGTGCGCGCGCACCCGCTGGCCCGTCGGGCCGGGCTTTGGCAGGCGGGCGTCTTTGGGCCTCAAAAAGTTGTATGGCGGTGTTTGCTCGGCCCAGTTCTGCGTGTTTGGTCCATTTCTCCCTTGGGCTTGATGTTCTTCAGAATGCGCTTTCCGTGGAGGCGTCTTTTGGTACATTTTCCACTTGTTTCTTATATAAATCTGCACAATAATAATTTGGACACTACAAGTGGAAATATGTGAGTTATAAATGTATATGAGTATGATAATGTATAGTTTCACCCCCTTTATGGTAGGATGTTGACGTTAAAAATATGTAGTTGGTGACCGTCAACAAACTCCCCCCAAGCTTACCCTTTGCGCGTCCTCGAGCAAAAGATAAGTACTTGGTTGTTGATCGTGAGTTGCTACCATGCTGATTACATTTCGCAAGTGCCAGGGGTTATAATAAGATTTTCTACTAGAGTTTGAATAAAATGGCACATCTTGTTCTCACCCTTTATTACCTTTCATCGTAATCTGGCTTTTTTAGCTTTTCTCAATGTCTTGGGCGGTTGCCGATAGAATGGTTATAACAAATACTTTTCATTCATCCTTTTGATCAACTTTCTCATCCGGGATTTATTTATTTAGATTATATTTGATTTTTTTTCGAGAAAGTATGGGCATTATTGCTATATATATATATATATATATATATATATATATATATATATATATATTTGGAGAGGTGGGCTCTT